>JAPMOB010222506.1:0-17918 GCA_029875015.1 Lepomis gibbosus | reverse complement strand
TCAGTCTGGCCCTGCTAAGCTCTGTTTTCAAAGACCAGGGATGTCTGGAGTGAAGGTTTTGACGACTGTGGTTAGGCAGAGGAGAGGGACCTGATGTCTGGTGCGGACTGGGGCAATGTGTGGGGCTTTGGTATTTTCCTGACCTTGAAATTCACTTTGTCTGTGTTGTTTTAGTGACCAGTGTAGATGACACGACATACAGGTTAGAGAGAGGCGCAAACAGGTTAATTCAAATAAGGTAGCGCAAAGGAAATTGTTGGTATTTTGGTGAAAATGTGTCTTAGAAGTTGTGCTGAGTATAGACGTCTCAGAACACTATGTGTGAACACCAGGCGCAACGTTGATTTGCTTGGATTAAATGCTTGGCAATAATGCTTAAAATGTAAATAAACATTTTTAATTAAACCAGTAGATATGATTAAATAGCCATAAAAAATTATGTTAAACAGGGTTAAAGCAGAAATGTCTGTAAGTCTGCATTTAACTTTAAGTTAAACAGCTGCTTTATACTATATGAAAAGCTTCTTCTTCAGTTCATTAAATCCTTGCAGACATCTGAAGGCAGCAGTGCCATTACGCACATACCATCTACTCCATTTACACCAATTAAATTACATACAAATGACACCAGGTTGCTACAAAACAACCACATACACCTCTACACACACAACTGGTTGGCTATATTTACACATTTTTTATTCCTTAGTGCACTATACAGTAAAATTCTTCTCCAGCATCTTGTCTTTGGTCTGGGAAAAGCCAGAGATTCTCTTCCTCCATCTCCTCCTCCTCCCTCCTCTTCCGCCCTACTCTTGCTCTGCCTCTTCCTACTCTTCCTCTTCCACCTCCTCATCTTCTTCCTATCCTATTTCCTCCTCCAACTCCTACTATTCCTCCTCCTCCTCCTCTCTGGTGTCCTCTACCTCTTTCCATTGTTCCAAAACTGAATGAACTGACTCTGGCCCTTTTATCTGTCTATTGAAGGTTCTAATAGTGTGTTATCATTTATGACTGTGTGTGTTTCCACCTGGATAGCTGTGTGCTAATTGAGCTCATCCTGTGCTGATTGAGTGAACAATATTGAATGTCAGTGTTTTCTCAATGACCACATGGTGTAGGCAATAAGAAATAAACAGATTTGTGTGTAGAGTTTAGGGAAATGGGTGTACAATTTGAAAAAATGGAGTTACGGTCTTGAAATTTTAGTTGTAAAGCGTGGTTATAGTCGTTAAGCAAGTGAGAAAAATTGTAATCACCGCACCCTCAGATATATTTTAACATATTAATTCCTGAAACCCACATTTTGATATACTCTTGCACATGATTGATTATGACTCCATAAATTAAGCTAAATAAAACACGTATACATACCTTGCTGGATAACTGTTTCCCCTGCAATGTGGGTGACTGGGAACATGGCATCAAATATGTCACTGAAGGAGAAAGAAGCAGAGAGGGAGAAGGGAGAAGGAAAGGAGAATACAGTTATAACCAACATACTATTATGGAGCACACACAAGAGTTTGTTCTGTGGAAGAGATAATGGAAAAGACAGAGCAGCCATCATAACTGTATCAGCTCTATCACACAGTATACCACAGCCAAGGGGAGTATTCTGGATTAGCCCAACGCACGCACGCACACACAAACAAACAAACACACAATACCTGAATGTGTCATCACCAAACAAACCCACTATCTTCAGCTAAAGAACAAACATATGCCAATGAGAACATATACTGTTTAATCCACCACAGTTTTGTTCATCTTCAGGCTCAAAAACATAAACAATATTTTTATTTTTGACACTATGATTGTTAAATAATGATTACTACTTATAGGGATGAAATGATTACCGGTTTAAGGGTAAAATTCCCGGCGGTTATTATTACACATTTTAATTACCATGATAACCGGGTACTGTTAACAGCGCTGTTACAATCTCACGGCAAATACTGTCCAGCGTCTCCCAGAAGCAGGTGCGCATGCGCAGAATGCAACGTAAGTTTGTTTGAGTCAGAGCCCTTTAAAGAGAGTCAGAGCCTGGTTTGAGTCAATGACAAGGCGGAAGACAACGCTGCGTAGATTTTTCAGTCACTCTTAAGTCCGGTCGTATTTTAGTTTTTATGACAGCGCTGAGGGAAACTTGATTGAACAAAATAACTTCATTGTGAACGCAGGGTGAGTTAACTTTTAGCTTTGCTTGGTCTTTCTGATTTGCTAATTAGCGTATAAACTGAGCTCTTAGTGTTAGCTGCTCTTGTAAAAACGCTACATGTTCTGTTGCTGTGTGTGCGTTGTGTGTCGGCAGAGTCTATTCGTCCACTGCAGTGTTTCCCATATGTTCATTTATTTCGATTGTGTATTGATTGTATCAGATTGATTATCGTTTTTTTTACTAAGCCTATTTAAAATCGTATTTGATTGCAGAGCGCCGTAGCGCATTCTGCAGCACATCCTCTCGCTCGTCCCTCTCTCTCTCACCCACCCGTACCTCTCTCGCTGTCTCTCCCTCATGGAACACCGCTGCACAAATCTGTCCAACACAACGCTGTCAATGTCAGAGACCTAGCTTTAAAAAAGTTGTTAGCCAGCATGCAAGGAGCCTAGCTAATAAGGAGAGCTAAATTAATGTTAGAATACAGCTGGATTTTCGAGGCCAGCACGCTGTATGTAGCTGGTAGTCAATATCGATGCGCGTACCCCCCCGCCGCCGCCACAATTACACTGTCATTCTGTGGGAAACACTGCACTGCACATGGTAACACGTTACGCTGTTTAGTCAACCAACCAGCATATCTAGAAACGCTACAGACTCCTCTGTATTTATGTCAGTTTTTGGGCTCATTGCAGTTACTATCACTGTCTTCTAAAGACTTATTTGT
This sequence comes from Lepomis gibbosus, assembly GCA_029875015.1. Taxonomy (NCBI): domain Eukaryota; kingdom Metazoa; phylum Chordata; class Actinopteri; order Centrarchiformes; family Centrarchidae; genus Lepomis; species Lepomis gibbosus. Next base: position 15,033 of record JAPMOB010222506.1, on the reverse strand, counting down.
TTTCATATAATTGTCCACGGGGTCATTGTAATACCTATGTACTATAAATATAAAATCTTGATAATGCACACTTATATGATTTTCATGTTTACAAAAGGTGTTTGCTGTTATTTTATTTTTATGCAAACAAAATGGCAATTGTATTTGTAGTTTTCAATATAAAGCTTGTTCAAATTGTTTCATTGTGTGTATCTGTCCATTTTAACATTTTTGGCACATTTTTACAATACCGTGATAATACTGATAACCGTGATAATTTTGGTCACTACAATCGTGATATGAAATTTTCATACCGTTTCATCCCTAACTACTTTTATCTATTACTACTGGTGCTTAGACTGAACTTTGTGAACTTTGTCAAGTACCAAACACAAGAGAACACTCTGTGTTGTTTCAGCACACGATCAAAGCCTTTATCTCTGAGTGTATCTTTAGAATGAGGCGCTGAGAAAACAAACAAAATGATGGCTGTGCCTAAGCACTTAATTTCTGTTTCAGCCCAGCAGGGAAAGCGCCTGTTAGACTGTTCCTAATCGGGCTGTTTAAATGCATGAAGCCTCAGCAGATTAAAGTTCCACTGCTGAGATGTGTTGGGACAAGAGAAAACTCAGTATCCATCCTCTCCTCCTCTCTGCTCGACTCTCACCTCCAGGGTATTTATCTATCTAATTAGTTACATACCACTCGTCTAAAAGAGAAATATAGGAGAAAAAAAAACAATAAAAGAAGGTCAGGCATATCAAAGGCTTACAAGACCTGCTGAGTGAATGTGGGGCAAGTTACAGCCCGTTCTCCGTTGTGTGTGTGTGTGTGTGTGTGTGTGTGTGTGTGTGTGTGTGTGTGTGTGTGTGTGTCACTGAACGTATGTGTTTACACCAGTGTGTCTATGTCTGAGTATATATTGCCTATGAAAACACACAGGTTTATACAAAATAATGTGTGGGTGTTGAATATGCCTGTGCTCATGACAGTGCACTGGGCTAAGCAGCACTTTGAAATGAATGGTTTAAACAGCCAAACACATCTTGCTGCACACTACAGACATAACAGTGTTGCTTTTACATGAACTTCCCCGGTAAAAACAAAAAAACTGCAGCTCCACAGATGTTGGGGAGAGATCTGAGGATGTTATTCAGTGATTTGGAAGTGAACAGACCCTGCTGTTGTTTGTTTATGTGACACTGAATAAAAGCAGACTTAAGAAGGTGGATTTGGGCCAACTACACCCACAGGTAGGCCCTGTGCGATGCAGCTGGCCACAGACTCACACACACACACTCCAGCACACACACGTGAACAAAAAAACACACTCGCTCTTTGAAATGTCCAAGTACAGGCTAAAAGATGCACAGACACACTCACATAAAACGCAACCTCCATATACAGGAACACGTGTGCTACTATGCATGCAACCAGTACACTTAGTTGTGCATGTCAACACACACACACAAACACACACATACATTTGTAAGTTAAACAACATATTTAAGCATATATTAAAACACATACACTGGCACTCTCATATGACACACAAACTCAAAACGCTTTGATGGTCATTAGTCAGAGCAACATCTGCAGCAACTTTCCCCACATCTGTGACCACCTGCGCTCGGCATGGAGTCTGTTTATTCAGGGAGCTTTCGGAGCAGTCAGCTTCAAGTCACATGTAACTAATAATGTGTAATTTACGAAAAGAAGAAATTCAACAGGAGAACGGAGTAAAAATACTAAAGATGAAATCAGTGCATACAAGTAATTAACCTTAGTGTCATATCTTGGTGTTGAAATTTCAAAATCAGTGCTATTTAACTCAAGATAGGTTGTACTTTGATTTGAGCCCCATCATAGTGGTTGTGGTGATGATGGTGTCGATGATGATGATGCATTGCACAGCTAAGTAGGATGCTCAATACCTGAGACAGATAGTCATAGCAAGAGGATCAAAGGCAAGCGAACCTGCGTTTAGGTAATTACCCTTGACCACCTCTCTTTTTCCATGCTCTGCCTGCCTCTCGCTGAATGCATCGGTGAGCTCAACAAAGACACTTATGCAGGTAATTACTTCCCCTCGTCTTTACCTGTCTCTCTTTCCCTTTCTTAATCCCCAACTTCCTCCCTGTCTGTTCTCGATAACTTTTTCTCTTCCTTCGCCCCTCTCAATTACCCCTTTCTTCCCTCTAATTCTCTCGCTGCCCCGCCTATTTCTCTCATCTCTCGGTCTATCGCCCCTTCCCTACCTGTCCCAGATGAAGTGATTAATCTTGTCCTTTCCGCTACCTGTAGCCCCTCTGACCTTATGAAAAGGCAGAGCACCCCCACCCCCCAATACAATGGATGTGCTGTTCTGACAAAGACAGACAGAAAGAGACAGAGAGACCGTGCAGACTCTGAAGGGGTCTAAGAAGTTCACCTCCACCCTAGGGAGGAAGACAAAGCTTCTGTCATGGTTGAGCTATGTGGAGATACTTCCCTGCAACACATGTGCATGTGACCAATCTTAATTATTTTCATACTATTCTCACTGACTAGGGATACACCAAAATGAAAATTCATGGCCGAAGCCAAAACCAAATATAATGAAAAAAATTGCTGAATACCAAATACAGAACAAGTACATTCACATTTTTTCCTTATTTACTGTATTTTGCCTTTTTTACCATTGCATAAATTAAATAGTGAAAATGTGCTTTTTACTCCGTGTTTCCCACAGGATTTGGAGACACTATGGGGGATAGTTATGATGTCCGAGAGGGTCCGGTAAAGTAAATTACATGTGTCTATTTACTTTTAATGGACACATGTGATATGTTTTATACTTTATGTGAATATAATCCAATTGGCCTAATTTTATTTCCATCCTGTTTAGACACTTATTTTGAAAACCGGACATTGTCACATGCCTAAATTCATGAAGTTCGACCCAATTTGATAAATAATAAAGACGTCATGGCCTCTCACACACACTGTCCAGATGACATCATATAGACAGTATTTTGCCCGTATATGTGTTTGTTTGTAGCACATGGAGTTTCAATAGAGATAATGACACTTGTGTATTATCTGAGTGGCTAATGTGTCGGTTTTAAGTTCGGGGGAGAAACTGATACCAAGACACTCAGACATGGATAAGCTTAATATAAAAATGGATGCAATTAGAATAAAAGAGACTCCTTTGTGTAACGCCCTGCATTGCACTGTGTTGTGCTCATCATGAAACTGTTAACCAAAACACACTAAAATGTAGCTGCAAGTTGTACACCACTGTGAGAATTTGTACACATGCATGTATGAGTGTGTTTGTGTGGGAATGACAGGAAAGTTTATGTGCACCTTCACTCTCTAACACACATGCACACAACAATGCAGCAACAGCCTACTATTGTTCTCAAAAACCCATAAAAACACGGTTAGCTTAGGGGATTTCAGTCATTAATGAAATAAAATCCGGCCTGCTTGTTGAAGCTGGATCGCTTGTTGTTCTTCCTAGTTGCCGTTGATGGCCTCTTTCGCTCACCTCTTCCCTCCTTCTTTATCTCTCCTACAACATAGCTGTTTATTTGTTCAGCAGCAGACGCCTTATCTCTTACATTACTACCTCAACACACAGCGCTGCTATTATGCCATTAACACCAAAGGACTCTGGAACAGCGCGGCGTGCTGCCATGTCTTTGTTTTGCTGAATGGGCCGCAGAATGTTGAGTTACACAAGCGCTTAATGGGGAACCCGTCCAGAATGATTGCTCGTCTGGGTGGAAGAGGTTTTGCAATAACCAAAACAATCAACAACTGCACCACATACGGGAACTTCCCAACTCTCCAAGTTGCGTCTTGGCAGTGATGTGCCACTGGTTTGGCTGGCACAGTGTTCATGCCTTAAGTGCCTGAAGGATTAATTTTCACTACCACAGTTGATAGTAATTCAGATTGCTGATTCTGGCAAATCAGAACAATAGTCTTTGTTTAGCAAGTCTACACAATTCCCTGATATAAGTAATGAACTGAGGGCACCAAATGTGCCCTGGATTTACATAATATGTGTACGGTTTGTAGACTAACAAAGGCAGCAGGGTGACATGGTGATTATCCTTCACCTGGAAAAGCCAAAGTTCAACAAAAATCTGATCTGATAGAGCAAAATAATTCCCCATCAACTAAAGAGGTTACAATGATCTGTCTAATAAACACCTGTGAAAAGGAAAAAAAAAGTTTCATCCCTTTGTTACATAATACATCATACATATCTTAGTAAGATGGCGATGGAATAATGAGTAAGCCGTAAAGTGGAAATTTGGTTGATCGTGTTTTCAGCAGTCCTGCCAGCTGGGGCTCCCCAATGCCTGATTAACCTGGGGAACAGAATTTATGCTGCATACTTAATATAGTCTACCTAGAATTAAAAGCTCATGAAGGACTGCCATGATGCACTGTGCACATTCTCAACAACTTTAATTAAAGTGGCAGGTTGCTATGATTAACACGTCAGCATAATGTGTAAAGCACAAGCAAACTGACAAAAAAGCATGAAAACATAAATTAGACTTTCCCTGATGATGGCAGTTAACAGAATTGTTTACTAGCCTGTTGTGTGACTCATTGTGGGCATATTGTAGTGAGATGGAAAACAGCTTTATGAGGCTGACTAAGTGATGTAAAGTTTAATGTTTAGAGTTTAAAGTTGACGACAACCAGCCAAAGTTACTCACATGGAACAACCAACTCAGCCCACTGAGATCTGTTAGCGTGGACACAATGACATTTGCTGTTTTTTTCTAATTACATAAACCGGTATGCACATAGTCGCACGTATACACACTAATGAACTGCCATGCAGACAGACACACACCACTGACAATAGGCGGTAGTATAAGCGAGTGAGTAAGAGGGCGAAAAAAGGGGGAGATGAAGGAGGTATAATTATAAAGCACTGAAGCATTCAGGGAGGATATTTATGACATGAAAGCTCTTGGCACGCGCCCTGTCTCTCCCTAGAGGCCTGGCAAAAAATGGAGGGACCAGGCTATGTCAGCTACTCTCGATTTCTTTTTATCAGCCTCCAAAGTGGCTGAGAAAAACCCAGCAGTGTTTGTTGTGTCTTACTTGGTCAAGACACGCCACAAAGATCCCCTCCGACCACCAAATCACAAACGTAGTCCACTTTTAAAACTATAGTGGCGATATTGAATAATTTCATCGGGCAAGGTACTTCATAATACAACAGCTGCAGAATGATTTCAGCAGGGTCCAAATGAAGAAAACATGTATTTTTAAAATATTTATTTATTTATTTAATATATTTTAATTATTTTAATTTTAGAACAGTCTTTTTTTTAATTTTTTTAACTACTGATTTAACCGGGCTCCACTGCATAGATCGCTTCCCTCCTACAGCCATCACATATCAGTAGAGTACATTCAGCTACAGTCCTGTTATTTTGAATTCACATATCTTGTGACTGAAAGACAAGTTGAATATGGTGGTTTCTGGTAAACTAGGTTTTTATTGCACATCATAAAGTCTAGGCAGATCTGTAAGATCGAAAACTCGTGAGGGAGAAGGAACCATAGAGTAGGGTAAACACACTGCAAATAGCAATTTTAATCTAGCATATACATTTCAGGCAGTCAGCTCGTGGCTGTACTAAAGTTTGCCGTCAACTTTTGTGCAGATGTTAAAAAATACCAAAGCTACATACTGTTATTTGCGTGCATACCGGTGAATATTTCGCCTTGGCCCATGTTAAAATAGGCTAGGTTGAGCTTATTTTGAATGATTTTACAAGGTCCTACTATTTGCTTAGGCTGATGTGAACTAGCTTACACTGAGTGTACAAGCAACCATGCAGCATAGAGGTGGTCCCGGAGGGTTACAGGTGGACGTAACAGTTTATGGCTGGTGGCAATGACCACTTAAAGGTGGTCAACAATGTGGGAGGGGAGAGGAGGCCAGGCAAGGAGAAAGAGAACCCTCACTTTTCTAAAGCTCAACTGGCCTTTTCTCAGTCTGCCCTTGGCTTTGGTCCTCAGGACTCTCAAAATCCAGGTCTGATAAACATCACAAGTTCCAAAGCACACTCGCGTTCTTTTATTTCGCAATGGTCTATTAGTCACTGAAAACTTTTTAAATCCTGAATAGAATTTTGGACTGATATTTCTGTCTCAAACATCTAATAGGGGCTAATGTTCGCATACATGGAGGTCTAAAGAGGTCTAGATAGAGTAAGCTGTGCGATTAAATGTTGAAAGTTGTATTTAAAACCAACAGAGTGCAGGGAGCACACTGTGTTAAACCCACACACCTGGCCCCGCTTGGATTTATAAGGCGTGTAAACCTGGATGCATCCTGTGGCCTCAAAGTGTAGACGTGTGTCTCAATATGTGTGCATTGCAGTACCTGAGGGCCAGCGCATTTATGCTGGAGATCTGTGGGACCTGTGCACTGCTGCTAAAACCTGCAAATGCAATGATCAGACCACCTGAGAGAAAGAGAGAAAGTTCTAATATGTATTTTCAAGAGTTTATACAGTGAATAACCTTGCAAGTCTGGAGTCTGATTACCGTAAATATACACATTCTCGACCAGTCAACGAACTATATGCAAAGTCTGATTACCGTAAATATATACATTCTCGACCAGTCAACAAACTATATGGCATGTTTAGCTGAAGATGTGACTTCCAATGTCCAAAAACTCCAAGGCATTTATTCAACACCTATTTAAACTATAGTGGCTATAGTTAATATAAATGTATTCAGATATGGTTATAAGCTGTCATCTACCAACTTTTCCAGTTTGAAAATGCAAATCAAAAGGTCACTGACAGCTAAGAAAGTGGGGCATTTGTTCAATTAAATGTTTCAGCATGAAGGAGGGAGCTGTCAAACCACTAGTTAGTGAAATACTCTTTACAGATGTGCTTACAACAAAAACAAACACTGTCAGTGATTCTAACAAACATAGAAACACCTTGCAGGGAGGGATGGTCAATGTGGAGAAAAGACTGACACAGTAGCTTTCCTGAAACCTTTGAGTCTAATTGAAGCAGTAGTCCTTAGATAGAATATCAGACTGAACTACCACTGACCTCGAACTGGCACCTTGGACTCTGCTAGCCTGCCAATGCCAACTTCATAAGAGGGCAATGTACCCTTATCACCTTCTCACCATGCCCAGTACCTAGCTCCTAGCTTTCCTCGCACTGTTGTGTTGCTGGCGTGGCAATGGGAAGGCCAGGGTTGGAAGTATTGGTTTAGATGGGAGGCAAAGAAGAGAGAGATTTATTTAGGAAAAGTGTAGGCTGTTAAAAAGCAGAATACCAGACAGCTTAGACCGTCTACCAGACACCTTGTTCACCATTGCTTGTACACAAACAAGCAAACACACTCACTCACATATACAAGCTTAAATAAGCTTTTTACAATGTCTGCCGTCAGCTTTAATAGCGGCAGTGATGATGGTGCCAGCTTCATTCCACTGCTGTGACTACTGCTTGGAACATATCCACTCAACATACACACACACATTCAAACTAGCATCATGGAGGTGAGAGGTAGAATTGCATGGCAGTGGAAGAAAGGACCCGTCTGAGGAGGAAAAGAGTCAGAAAGAAGGAGTGGTTGATAAGAACATGTGAGGAGAAATGAGGATGTGTTACAAGGTGGAGAACAAACATCAAACTGACAGTATCTTCATTGTAAGTATTTGCTGGGTCAGAATCTTTGAGGTTCAAAATCATCGGATTATTTGCATGTTACTGTTAGTACTTCCTACTCTTTATTATACTATGTTGGCATGTTTTATGAAGCTCTGCTTCACTTGAAACTTTATGTTGTGTGCAGAGAGAGTGTTCGTGAGAAACAGGAGGAGTGAGCAAGCGAGTGAGACGAGGTGCTGAGCGAATAAATCATAAATCAAAAATCAATATGTGGCAGCCAGCATTAGTACTGTGGCAGGCCGCCACAAATAATCAATGTATGGGAAACACTGGAGTGATGACGTAAACCTGCTCCAGCTGGTCAGTGTGAGCGCAGGCCAGCGGAGGAGTGGGGAGATTTTCCTCGGGCACAGTACAAGGCAACCAGGCCTAGTGTGAGTATGCCCTTAGTGCCCCCTGAGTAATGCGGTTTATGTAGGACCGTTTTGAATCACAGACAACCTGATATGAAGAGAGCAGAAAAGTGCAGAGTCACGGTTCGCCAACGAGTAGCATGTAAAAGTGGCGGTACTGCATACCAGTGAGTACCGGCCCATTTCAAGCACTGTTTACTGCTGAAAATAGCTGAATTATTTCCCTGGCAAAGTCATACAGTACAGCTGGCATGTGGGTCCATATCTAATGTATTTCCTCCTTCTCTCCTGTGTCATTAAAGATTTGAGCTGGATCAGAAAAAGGGATAAAAATAAAGTCTGACTCACATTCAGCTGAATCTCAGTCTACATTGCTGGCCTTCACCCCTCTTTTGCTGTGGGTGTTCATCGTGACAGGCTGTTTTACAGGCCTACCTGATGATCCAACACACACTATCTGCTGATGCAGCCATGATGTCAGCCTCAAAACATCACAAACACGTCCAACCATGCCGTCTCTCCCCTGCTTTCCTCTCATTTCTTTCCTTTTACCTTGTTGCATTCGGTCAGTATAAAGATTAGGCTGCTGTGCTGTGATTAACTACTAAAACGTCCTTTTCTTCCCGTTTTACTGATGTGGTCTGTCTAGATCACATTTTCATTACTCATGCATTTTCGCACTTTCCTAATGCCCCCTGTCACCGTTGTTTGTTGCCCCCGGGCAGGAAAAAGCGAGCTCTTCCTCCACTTAGAGGGAAAGAGGGTCAGGCTGAACCAGGCGCTGACAGGACTAAGCCTCTGCCTCACTGATGTGTCTACAGGGGACGTGTCACTGGTATGAGGGAAAGAGAGAGAGAGAAACAGATTTAGACAGATAAAGAGGTAGACATATTCCCTTCCTCACCTGGGGTGTAGGGGTGTAGAGATAGAAAGGTGTAATTCCCCTGAATCCACACAAATGTATTATACACAGAAAAAACAACCATTTTGCACACGTGCCAAGATTTGTTTCTCCCTGTTTCACTCTCTCTCTCTCTCACACACACATATCCTGACACGTCGCTAAACATCACAAGACACGCCGCTGTCCCGCGGGCATGTCTTTTCCTCTCCTCCCTCCTCTGCCCTCCCCTCCCTCCCTCATTCCCACCTCACTGAGGACAAGCACTGGAACAAGATAAGCATTTGAGAAGCAGATCGGGACACAAATTGTCCTTTGTTGGGGTTTAAACCTGAGAGGTGTTTACACAACACGGCACATTATACGTGCACGCTCAAACACATAGATATATACGCTGAAACTGAGACAGAGAGAAAACTCTGAAAATGCCGCAGGGGCCAAGGAACACGGGAGGGGAGGATGACTAGATGGAGAAAAGTAAAGGATGAGGTGGGAATGCTTAAGGCTAAAACTGTACACTGTTCTCATGTGTGTGCATATGTGTATAAACCTCATCCACCAGCGCTCTGGGCAGAGAGGTAATAGGTGCAGTGGGTGCATGGAGGGGAGAGAAATAGTTGACATTCAATAGCTGACATCTGACTGACGTAAGGCCTTTCCTGCTGTAAACAGACAGCTTAATCAGACACAAGGTCTGCAGACCTGGACAATGTTGAGCAACCAACCGGCACCTTGTGATAATGTGCTAACACCATGGAATGTGCTAACGCTAGCAACTTGCTAACTGGAAACTTAAGTGAAATCGATGTGAAGATGTGAAACTTATTTGTCAGACCATTAATTGTAATAAAATCACTGAATATGATAAAGAAATGCACTGAGCTTTTACCTTTTTATCATCATTGAAGTGCCACCTTATTTCATGAATCTGTTTTAGAAAAAAACACAACCCTGTTATACCCTGGGTTTTTGTTGTTTCTCTGAAGGGAATCTTTTCACTCTTTCACTCCTTCATCTCTCTCCCTCCCTCTCATTCACATTTGTTTTTGTTTCTGCTTTCCCACTGTTAATCATGTGGCGTAAAAACAGTCTTGCAAGTTGTTAATGAAAATTACAGAGAATGTGTGCTTGGCGAGATGCAACAAGGCAAGACCCACTTGGCAGTGGAGCCATTGTATGTACTGTAAATAACTAGATAGCAGCATTAGTGTAGCAATGCTGAACACAAACTATCCACTTGGTAAATCCAATTTGGTAAAGCCAAATTGCTCTGTGATGGCCTAAATTCTATAACACAAGCTCCCTGAGACATCACACACTCAAATTTATCAAGCATGGAAAGGGGCTGAGCACCTCTAATCTAAATGAAACTGAACCAGAGTGACACCCACAAACCAACGAGGAGGTCATGGGAGAATCAACACGCTATAACAAGACTGTTGTCTGTGCCTGTGCACTGGAACCTATCACAGTAGCATAGACAAAGCAGACGGGATGTATACAATAGGAGGCCACGGGCCAACCCGGGCTATTCTGTATGGTGCTGGGCTGCTCTGTCCTCAGCTAATGTATGGTGGTCAGTGTGTGGATTGTACTTTGAGCTGAGCTATAAATGTACTAAAGGGCTGCAGGAACATCATGTCCTCATAGAATGGGCAAACACTGGTTGGGAAGTCACTGTCATGCACACACACATTTACCCTACATATTCATTCACATGAAATGAAATGTGCCACTGGCCACAATCACAATCGCTCCGAGTCATCAGAACTAATATATGACCACACGCACACACGCCACAGCTTAAAAGTGTTAACAGTGATTTTTTTTTTAATATCCTTTCTCTCTTTTCTGGCACTTGCTCCTCTTGACTTGACAGTTGCAGTGTTTGTGAGGGCCATTTTGTTTTTGTTTGAGATTTCACTACCCACTGTGGACATTTTATCCGACTGTTGCTCAGATCCAAAGCGGGGGCCAGTTTCTCTCCCATTCCCCATTTACTGCAAAACAAATATAGGTATGCACTGTACAAGCATACAGGTACAGAAACACACATTCACACACTCCTTTTTTAAGCACTCACATGCATCAGGCTTGCATACACGCAAGTACCTGCGCATACTTACATGAAAGGGGAAAATATGTCTACACATGTGCGCACAAAATTGCCCCCACATGCAAACACACACACACACACACACACACACACATTGATGGTATAAGCAGCTGAAAAGGCAGGGATGAATCATAGCTAGTTGGAAAACTGTCCTGCACACACTCTGGGGTGCATTTTGGAGGGAATACAACATTCTAAAAGGACTCCAGACACTAACACTACTACATGACTCACTACTTTCGAAAGAACTGTATGGAGAAATGGATGGAGTGAAGGATGGAGAAAGAAAAAAACGGGACAGGTTGAAACACAGCAGAGGGTATGAGAAGGGACAAAAGTTTCCAGCTAGTTGTATGTGTGTGGGAGACTGTGCATGTGCATACAGAGTGCATGTATGAGTGTGTTTATATGCACTAGCTTGCAAGCAGCACGCAGCCTGGCTGATAAGGACTTCCTACAAATGATGTGTTTGTGTGTGTATGTGCCCTGTGGTTTGCATGGGTATAAAGGTTATGCTGTCTCAGCTGAGTTGAAGAAAGATGTAGTGTGCTGGAGGAGGTAAGACTGCTGGCCAGTTAGTCCTCTTTGCACTGGATGGTGGTGGGGATGGTGGGGGTTCAGTCAGGCCTGCAGCTCTCCTGTGGAGAGTGACCTCATCGCCTGGCCCCTGGCATTGTGGCAGCGGCACAAAGCCATGCAGGGTATAGACAGAGAAGACTACGCATGAATGTGGGGGAGGGACTGGATGTGAGTGTGGATGTAGATGAATTCTGAAAAGGGGAAAAAAAGAGGACCACCAGGCTCTCAGGAAGAACAGGGACAAGAACACACAGAGAGTCAATGAGGAAATCAGTAAGACAGGAAACACAAACACTCGCACAAACAAGTACAAAGAACAAAACAACAGAAACCTGTTAATTTGTTCATGTTGCAGACTGCTGTTATTAAATAGCCAACCATAAAATCCAAATCACAGATGCAGTCAAACATCATCACTACTCCACCACCTGAACACACAGAGAAAACAGGTTCCCTCTAAATGGCAGGAAGACACACAAATAACCATTAAGACAACACACACACACAAACACACTACTGAGACTATAGGATACTTCCAAAATCGCGAGGAAAAGAGATCTGGGTGGGAGAAGACAGACACACAGTCATCCACTGCCATTCAGTGCCACCACATCCTGTTTCCTATATACTGCCAGGAAGTTACAGCCTGCAGGGGGTCACTAAAAACAAGTGTCCAAGCATGCACACAAAAATTGTGGACGTGTGAACTATCTGTATATTTGTTTCCAGTACAAGTACTAGAGTCTGACTAGCATAAGCAATTACTCAACAGATAGTTAATATCTGTATTATCTGTGTGTGGCAAAAACACCCCCTAGAGGCTGCTTTATGGTAACAACACAATGAATGTTACCATGTGGGTGTGGATGTTGGAGAATTAGATACTGTGCTTTTTGTCATAGTTTAGCAAAACCAAAAAATTGCCTACAGTGTTAAGTTTAGAAACAGCATGTGTGTGTGTTTCAAATATGAACCCATCCACCGGAGCACAAGGCTCAAGTTCCAAATCTATTGATATGGAGCCTGATTCCAACGAGTGAGCTATCAGGTAAAAAGATGACAGCTCTATTCATCTGATATGGCCACGCAGCAAACTATCTCACATTGCATCTTCTTTGTTGTTTTGTCCCTTCGCACAGGCCTTAAATAAGCTTCTGCTGCAACACGAGACGAGACGGATCTCTCTTTGGCAGTCTTTCACTTTGCTATGGTTTGTTTGTTTAAGTTTTCTGTCTCTCACTGATTTATTTATTATTGTTTTTGCACCTCTTAAGGCACACACACACACACACACACACACAGACAAAGAGTGCCAATACACTAAAGATGTTCCCCATCCATCGGCAGGGGCTAGTGGGCGAGGTGCAGAGGTTAGGGTTTAAGGGTTAGAGGTCAACTAATCGGTCATTTCATCAACTCATTACTCTGCTTGTTAATTAGAGGATTAAAACAGGCAGGATGTGATAAGAACCACCTCTTTACAGTCCTTTCAACCCCAACATTTTGATTGTTGTATTGATTTTTGTTCCCTTAAAATTGAGTATTTACTGGTTTTCTACATATAAAATATAAAGTACTGTATTTCCTTGATTTACAAATGGGTCCTGACCTGAAAAGATTTAACAACTCCTGTTACCAGATGGCAATGTTATTTTAGAATATTGCAGACTCTGCCAAGACAGCTCCAGGAATGGGATAAACAGGGGCTCCTCGTGCCTGCCAGAAAATTGATGTGGTTATACAGAGAGCAGAGCTTCTCTTGTCTGCACAGTCCCCATGAGAGTGTTTTGTGGTAAGAGGGAATTAGACTAATGCAGGTGGACAGAAGGAGATAACTTGATAAGCATTATGTGTTTTGTTTGTGTCAAGGGAAAAATAAATGCACCTCTGACACATTCCCCAGAAGCCTCCTCTTCTCTAAGTAATCCCTCCCCAAATGTGACCTCAAAGAATTACTTCAGTGTCTGTCCCTTTTTGCCTTCGCTGCTTCGTTGAAAAAAGTTGGAGATCATCAAGGTCATTTATCCAGGTGTGAACAAAAACTGACAAACAGGCCAACATTAACACATGCACAGTCTGCTGCTATCAGAAGTCTCATTTCATATCACTTCAGTAGGAAGTTAGATAAGAAACACAATTACTGTAGAAACACAAATAATGTGTGTTTGAATAGGCGATAGCGTTTCTGTTGACCATATTAAAAGACTGATTCTCAATGGGCCTTTAACACGGGGAAGTGGTGGAGAGATCTGGCAAATCTCATCTGAGGGTGCACCTGGACAAATCTGTGTGTGTGCGTGTGTGCATATATACGCATGTGCACATGTAAACTTGATAATTTAGCCAGATATCCAAATTGGTGCAAAATAGCATGACCTGATTATCAATCCTGAAATTTTCTTATCAAAACCTTTAATCTGAAAACTATCACCTAAGTGCTGAAACCAAAATAGAGTAATCCACATGGGAAGATGAGATAAAAGTTTCAGTCGATATGATAACAACTACTGTATGGTTACAGTATTGAGACAGGTGGTTCCAGGCTGATTTGGCTGTTAGCAAAGCAAGCTCAGCACAATCTGCACATCAAACACCTGTTCCCATCTTATCTTGTGTGCATGTGTGTCTGTTTGTGTGGGCATATCATAATGAGGTCATTACGGCAGCTTATGGGCGGCAAATGGAAGGCCCACCCAGTGGCCCGCTGGGAGCCATACCATGGCAGACGTTCAGATGTGAGTTTAGAGACCAGCCAAGGTCAAAGAGATAAACAGACAGAGATACTGTCTCCTGAGTGTACAGTACATGTTCAGTCTCTCACAGTCCGTATTCCTAACAAAGCAAGATGTTTTGCTCAGCAAAATAAAATAATCTTAACTTTGCACTGTATTCACACTGGTGCTATGCATGAGAGCTATACATAAATGTCTCTAAATACATAAAGGATAAATCTGAATAATATAGATTAAGTACAAGAAAGGTATGTGCTTTAATCTCTTTATTCCAATAACCTCTGCAGCTTGCCAGCAACAAAAAAAGAGTTTAGTTGAAATTTGGATGTTGAGGTTTCACTGCTGAAGAAAGATGTACTACACACATGCGCATACACACACACACACACACTGCTGGTGGAGCTCAGAAACTTTGAGGCCATAAAGTTTGACATATGGAATGGTGTGTTAATCAAAGACTCTATGCTCCCAGCTGGAGCAGCCTCACTGGGAACACAGTCTGACACGCATACTTGAGAATGTCCTCGTGTGTGTGTTTCTCATGATAATGTAATCCCTGTCATCCTTTGTAGTGATGGTGGTATTTTATGTGTGTGTGTGTGTGTGTGTGTGTGTGTGTGTGTGTGTGTGTGTGTGTGTG
>JAPMOB010222502.1:0-16608 GCA_029875015.1 Lepomis gibbosus | reverse complement strand
GACATGTGATTTTTAAACCAAAGGCTTGCATTGATAGTAAACTCTCACACCCACTACAGGATGTGGTTTCTGACAGACCAGTCCACACCAGCTGGGCTCTCTTTGTGCCTGGGATGTGGTCTCCTAGCAACCGGTCCCAGCAGCTATCGCAATGGAATGGGAAGAGGAGGATCGGCGCAGAGTCAGGGAGGGGCGGGCACTGCATCAATATTGCTTCTACCATATCACCTCCACCACAGAGCAGCTGCAGTGTGCCTCTCCACACAAAGACACTGCAATAATGTGTGCAGCATTTCTCACATTTCTGTGGAACACAATGAGTCCCTGGCACAAGTCAACGGACACTAATCATGGAATAATTAATCTATATCTACAGCGATGACAACAGAATCAATATGCTCAGATTGGGATAGCTCCCATATGGTGGTTATTTTGTGGAAACACATCATTAAACATGCATGTCAAAATCATCCTTACCAATAAAAGGAACAAAACACAGGCCAATCACAAAAGATAAAAACATGACCATTTGATTGCTAGATCCAAACATCTTAGCAAGTGTTTTGGTAGAAAACCCATGTAAGACCTCGGGCAGCCAGACTGCACCCCTGGGGAGAGAGCATTAAAATCAAATTCCCCCATCTATCATTTCAGCATACCTCCCCTCCTCCAAGCCACATGTGATTCAGGCTTTATCAATACTGAGTAAAACACTGAAGAAGTGCACTCAACACCTAAAGGAGCACAGCAGGACACGATCCCCAGTCCATCTGTAATGAATAATACAGGGAAAAGGTCCCCGCAGGAGAATTAGCGGAACATTTAACCATATCAAAGAGAGGACTGAGGAACAGATGTCCACGTTTATATCCACACATGCTTTTACGCTCGCTCCACATTCCCGGCTTTGTTAATTAACTGATTCACAACAATCTGGAGAAGAACCGGTATTTGATCTGTAAAGTTATACATATAATAGGGTGTGAGTTTTGAAATGATCGAGGAAAGAGATCAGTACCCATCTTCAGCTTTATCTGCATCATCATGGTTGTTGAATGCTTTTGTAATCAAAAAGGTCATTCTATGACAGCACAGAAAAATATGTATGACCAAATCCAATTTTTGTGTTAGACCACAGCAGTGACTTACATTTTATTTATTACTTTATAAGTACCACATCTTGATATAAAGCATAAAATAGACTGTCCATCTCACAGACCTTTCCACAGGCTTCCAGGTGAGTGACCCTACATGGTGGCTGTGGCTGTCCCTCAACACTGCCCCAGTAAAGCATGAACATGAATAAAACATGATGTCCTTTTAGCTTTGCCAGTGTGTTAAGAAAACAATAGCCTTCCCCAGGGAGTGACTTTTAGGTAAAGTAAAAGCACGTTGTGTGGCTCATATGGATCAGTTGATAAGCTTTTTCAGTAGAAATTACAGCTTTTTCCCCAAAATCCACTCTACATATTAGTTTTATTCAGTATGTATTCTGCTAATCTTCATGGTAAACGTTTACTAGCCTATACAACAGTAGTATTAAATTGATGTACAACTTATGTGACTGTTGCAAAGACAATTTTCTAACGACTTCTTTCACAATGTTCAATCTAATTGCGAAGTGATTTTCTTGCCTTTGTGCAAGCCCTGTAGCTACAGCTTGATTGCCGCTTTTTGCCATCTATGTTGGGAAATGTTAACCTAACGTAAAACCGGGCAGAAGTCAGAGTCAAATAGAAAGTTATGAAATTATCTAGAAATCTCTAAAATAAAAACGTATTCTGCTAATTTAATTTAGCAAGTAAGCTAGTTCGGGAGCACTACTGACTTGCTACTTGGGGTAGACTTAGTTAGCCATAAAGCAAATGCAGATTGGGATGCATGTTTCAATATTGAAATAAAAGTGAAATAAATAATGTGTATGTGCATCTTTCCCAGCTTAAATGTTTACATTTGCCAATGTGCTAATAAAAATCAATATGCAATTATTGCTGGTAACAAAATTAATATCTGTGTCTAAAAATGTTTCAATTCAGGGAGCGCTTTATTACCTTTAATTTCATACTGTTTGTATATAAAAATACAGGTCTGATGTCAATGCAAGTTTTTACTGCCCACAGCCAGCCAGTGGAAGCTAATGTTTTTCCTGCAAGGTCTTCTCGTGGGGATTCCAGTGCCCTAAATTCAATTTGGCTACAACATCCGAAGAGTTCCTTAACTGAAACCAGAGAATAGTCAAGGTTACTAAAGACACGCCGCCCTGTATTCTGGGGCTTTTCTTGTGTCACATGACACAAGAAAAGTCTGGATTCAGATGTGCCAGTGTCTTTAATAGATGAACTGTCTCTAGGTCTCTCTGATGACAGGAAGCTGATCATTCTCTTCCACAAATGTTTTATCCCGAAGCTAGCTTTAAAAAATAAAAATAAATAAATATTGAGAGCTATATATTCTACCTACCATGTCCAACTTGAAACCACACATTTTGTCACATTTTCCACAAATATTTGTGCACACAAGAGACGTAATATTGAGGATTCTGAGCTGTCTGAGTTAACTGTGAAGATTATGAGTTGCAAGAGTAAGTTTACAACCTTCAGTAATCTAGCATTTGCATTAGTTACACAAAAACCTTTACATACATGTTAACACCAAGGTTTTTATACATCCATATCCTTAGCGTTTTACAAAAATACCAGCATGCACTGTCCCAAATAGAGTAACAATGGGGACAAAATGATCAAAGAACAATACAGGGCTTGGCTCTTTGTACACTACCATGATGGGAAGAAGAAAGAACTTCCCAGGACTTTTGAGCTTTTCAATGGCAGATCAACTCAAAGTACTAATGGTCTAAATACTAACTCCACAACAAAGTCTGGTGGACAGGATACTAATGACCTGACCACAAGACAGGAAAAGTATGCTGCCTCAGACTGAATGTCAGAATAAAGACTGTAGACAATAATGGTCACTGTGTACACAGGTTGTTCTCATGGAAGTTCAAGGTTCTCATGGACTACGGGTAGGAGCGGACAATAACATTGTCCTCTACCTACTGTGTCCATTTTGAAAGTAAATGACATTGAATGAAACCACCAAACATGCAATGTGATGTGATGCATTTTTTTTCTGCATTTTAAGCAAATAATTTAGTTTCCTGCTTTCCTTTGATCCTTATACCTGCCTGGGTGTGGGTGGATGCATGAATGATGAACTGTCCTCAATCCTGACCACGTATTTTCCTATTGTGTTGCTTTTTACATGCTCTACTGTGCCACCTTTATTCCAGTTATCTATTGAACAGTGGGCCTTATTTAGTAAACAAATGCAGACAGAAAGAGCCATTGGCAGCTTGATACATTGGGATTTTAGAAGTTTTTCATATGCATATCATGAAGCAATGAACTTTGGTTTGCAGCAGCACGTGTGATCTATTGTCTTTATCAGAAAGCATGATGTAAGCTAGACAATGGCTAAACATACCTGCTTGCCATCAAGCGTGTAGATCCTCTTGACCACACCACTTTCAAGTTTAATGGCCTCTGTGATGTCGGTGAGAACCTGCTCGAAGGAGTGTGCCGTTTTCTTATTGAGAAGGACACGCACAGCCTTGCGTGGCTTCACGCCGCTGCGCATCACCGTCACAAGCTTGGGTCGAACAAAGTCCTTGGTCTCTCTGGACTCGCCGGCTGCCTTGGCAGCTAAGGACTGCATGTTCTTCTGGCTCGCTGAGGCCTTTACATTCACTGACCAGTTAGGGTTGACATTCTTTGTGTAGTCAACCTTCTTGTAGAAGTTCTCTGATGCACAAACATAGCTTTCCCCTGTGAGGTGAAAGAAAAATTGGGTTACTGTGTTATGCCACACTCAGCTATTCAATTCACCTGAGAGTCCCAGGGGCATCTACTGAGAAACATTTGAACCTGCAGGTACTCAAATTATGAAATATCAAGACCAGTGGGGTAAACTTAGTCTTCACATCTTTGATTTCATTAAACATTGATCTAATGCCACAACTAAAAATGATTTTAAAAATAGCACAAACTGCAGATAATGTCAGTTTTGAGGATAAAAACAGTATACAGCAAAGCTCTGAGTAACCAAATTGTTTCTGTAGAGACATGTTGCTATTGACATTTTCCCAATTTTATCACAAACTAATGCCATTCATCCCTATCATATTAAGGGAACGGCAGGAGTTTCAGGATTGGATGTCTAAACACCAAAACTACAGTATCTAGTTGGTTAGATACCAATGGCATGAATCAGGAAATGTGTGTTTTTTCTGTGATATGGAAAAATATTGGTGGTAATCTACAAAATGATCTTTAGAAAGGAGCTAAGATTTTCATGTTCATTTTTATTACAATATTGTATTATGCTGTAGCTCGCAATTGCATGCCTTTGTCTGGTGTTCTGTGAAGAAAAAAAAAGTTTAAACTTCAAGGTTCTCCCATGAGATCACCACACAGATCAGTCAAAACAACCTGCTTTATAGCACACATTGACACTAATTGCTATACAATAGAGACACATCTTCACTTATTAAAAAGATTCACCGTGTTCTGAGTTTAAAAACATGCATCCCAGGCTTGGTTAGATTACATTACAACAACCATCCTTCCAGATATAGCATGTTAGAGACTGACTGACTTCATTGTTGGACATTATAACAGGACTTCAGTCACATAGGAACTAGGCATTCTTTGTTTTTCAAAAGATAAAGTCAGGAAGTGAAAATATTCGACAGCCTCATTGTAAATGTACTTGCCCAGACTATCCCATCCTTCTTCCAGTTCTCTAAATAATCTTCCAATTTCACTGTCATTATCATCCTTCTGTCTCTACAGTAGATTGTGTCGTTCTTGCTCAGGCAGGGACAGAAGTTAAAGTAAAGACCAAATGCAGCACGAACAGAGAGTTGAAGAGAAAGTAAAATTTTGACAAAAGGGGAAACCAGAAGGCAACAATTAGGCCAAATGTGGAGAAATTACGTCAAAGATAAAAAGGCCCAAAACAGGATTACACAGTCGAGAGAGGATTGAGCAATTAATTATATCCCACAAGAGGAAGCACAATGAAATGCCATTCCCCCCACCACCCACCGTGCTGCCCCTTCTTCACCCCCCCACAAAATACTATCTTCCATTAGCGATGATCATCTCATTGTGAACAAATTAAGCTGCAGTTTAACTTCAAGTTTTACCCCAAGATCACCCTGCCCACCTCATCCTACTTCTTTAGAAGAATCTGTTGTGTCGGCAAGTGGACCAGGACCTCTGGTGTGGTGTTAAAATTATTCTTGATTGTGAGGATTTGCCAGGATAACAGTATTGTATAGTAACAAGTACTATCTTGATAAAAAAAAAAAAAGAAATAACCTACTTCAGCATAATTTTTACTTTTGAAGTCTTACTGTATCTTCAAACACCCCATCAACTTATTGGATAAGCGCTTTTTGTTGCTGCATCTAGGCAAAGGTTTCACTGAAATATGAAAAAAATCTTTTGTCTTTGAGAGAAAATACTGCTTTGCATGAAGTACGCGCATTATAAGAAACCTTTTTTAAAAACAAGAACTTAATAGCCTAATAAAAGAGTACAGAACAGTATACAAAGAGTTGGAAGTAGACCATGTCACATGTCCAAAGCAACCGTTCAGATAAGTCAATATATTATATGAAGAGATTACAGGAGTCTAGACTGAAAAGACCTCTAATCTCAGAACCGGAAATGTTATGCTTCTAAATCTTCCCAGCACCAACCACCAACTTGAAACTGCCGATCACCTTTAACATGGTGGCCTATAATATCTCAAATTGATCTCACAACAGCAGCCCTACTGTGGAAAAAAACAATGATTTAAATGATACCTGATATCAGGAAGGAGATGCATAATATCATATACAGGCCTACTAATTATGCTTACCTTCCTCAAGCTCCTCCAAGGTTGAGATCTTGCGTGAGCCATCAATAGTGAAGATGAAGCGGACACCCTGTGGCAAGTTGATGTGGTCAGAGAGTGAGCGTGTGAGGTCAGCCAGCAGCGAGTCAAAGGTGCGAAATCGATCGTTGGCCACAGCATACACGATGCCCTTGAAGTAGCGATCTCCGTTGCGGTAGAAGCGCACTTTTTTGGCTTTCTTTTCATTGGTGAGGGCCTGCAGAGTGCGCGTGCGGTAGAAGCTGCAGTGGGCGCTGTGGGTAGGGCTGGGAAGTCCATTCATGCGCCCACCTCGTGGGGTGCGGGATGCCTTGTCTCGCTCGTCAAAATGTCCAAAGTCTAGCTCCATGTTGGCTGAAAGTTGTGATGGTTGTGACAGATGTGTGGCTGTGGTGACCAGCTCCGAAGAGTCTAAGAAGAAAAGGAAATCAACGTAATGTATCACTACGTACAGCAATAATATTAATACAACATTTTAATTTACTATTTTGGCTTATTTTAAAGGCAGAGATCAATAAACCAAACAAAGTTTGATTATCCATATTAATCTCTAGTACATAGAAAACATTTCTACACAGTCACCAAAATATTTGTCACTTATTATACAATATGAGTATTTCGTTTTCCACACAGAGCCATGCATTTTCATTTGATTGCATTTTAAAAACAGAGATATTTAACGTCTGATCAGGACGTTACAAACTGAATTCTACAAATTTGCAATGATGGTAATGGTTTCATCTGCATATAGGTGGACACAATTTAGTGAGATTAAAGAAGTGGTTTTGATTGTCTTGCCTTAAATATTATTTGACCACTTCAAAGAACATGGTGTATGTTTATTATTGAAGTTCATGATTTAGCTTGTGAAACCTTTTCTATCAAAACAAATCCTAGATAACATTCAGTACATGGTTTGAGTTCTTGATCTACAATTGTGTTGATTCTGAATATTATGGTGCCTCAAAGTTACTAAAATATCTTTAAAAGTCTAGAATAAAAATTAATCTTTCCAAGGAATCTAGTGGGCATTCCACCTTCTGCAGATTTTAAACACTGACACATTTTTACCAAGGACGTCTAATGTCAAACCAGATAAATCCTTTGAATGTTATGTTTAAATAACTTTAAAGCTAGAGTTTTGGCTCAATCAAGAAATTCTATGTAGATTTAGGCATGTAAAAAAGAGGATTACACAGGGATGACATTAAGATGGCTAACTGTCTGACTAAACAACACATGTTAAATGGGTATCATTCAAAAGATCACAAAACATTGCAGGGCTATAATTTATTTGAGCCATGATGAATCCATAAATGGCTTGGACCCACACTCCTGTGGAGCAAAATCTACAATTTATGAATTAAGGTGAAATTTCTTGCGATGTCTGAGCTGCTTTTGCTAAAGTACTATATTTAGTATGTCTCATCCATAGGGCTGACACCAACCTGATCAGCTGGTCATTTGGTCGAAATGATCTTGTCTAACCAAGTTCTTATTCAAGGTCCGACAATCACTTGTGTTACTTTCATAAGGAGAATAGCGCTTCTTAAGAAATAGATGCATTTTATTTTTGAGCACAAATCGCTACATCTGCCTCCAGCCTCAGCTGACAGAAGAGCTAAGACAATAATGTTTATTTTTGATGGCAAATTATTCTTTATCGAATGCTATATGTCTGACTCAGGCCAGAATGTGGTTTTTGTCACATTAGAGGCAGCATTTGTCTATGTCTTTGCTGTTGTTCGTATGTCCAGCAGTTAACATACTGCCATTGTGTCCTGTGTAATGAAAATGCATTTAGTGAGCCGTTTGGGGAGGAAAAATGGTAATGGGTGGTAATGGTAATGAAACCCATCCTCGGTTTGGGTGATATAGGCAGAGGTGAAATTGTAGTACTTGTTGTTGAGTCTTGAGTATGGGTATTCTATTGTATATTTTTGGGGATCTGAAATCAAGTTATGTGTATAAGATTAGATGTCAAAGACTTGTGATATTGTACACTGGTACATCCACACTGTTCAGTAAAAATAATGGATTCTCAGAGGAGTGTTTATTATTTAAGTGGAGAAAGTGTTAAAGTAAGGAAGTTTAAGTGTTATCAGTGCACTTGTACTAAAATTTTAGGTTTCACAGCATTACAACTGGATTTGAAGCTTCATCATTTGAAAGACAATGTTAACCCTGTTTTTTCCATCCAAAATAGTAGAGATTTAAATGTTACAGGACATCTAGCTCTTCCTGATTCTTGGAAATTATGCAAACGATGCATCTGTTCTGCCAATAAACAGTAAAGCACTTATGCTACTGAATGGACTGTCTCTTCCTCTTAATCTGACACCTGATGACCACAACACAGTTCTTAAAGCCACAAAAACTCACTGAACCATTTGCTTTCAAGCTGAACATGATACACACCCATAAAAAACATCCACACCCACCCACATAAAAGAGGAACTTATCTGTGCCCATTTTAAAGCCCTGCTCCTCTGACATATTTTCATTTTCAATATACTGTTCTTTTTAAAAATTCTTAAAGAACGATCACATTACTATCTTCTTAATATTGTATGTTTATGTGTTAAGTAGTTTGCTGGAGTAATTTCTCTAGTATTACAAATAAATCCACTGAACCATAGAAAACTTTGATCTCCTAAAGTACATTAGAAATGTCAGAATAAGACAAAGATGTCATGCATGTCACTTGTTTCTCTTAAAACATACAAACTTTATTAGCAAGTATTAGGACTTGATAATATTGACTATAGAGGTAGTTGGTAAACACATCTTATCTCTGAGTGGCTTGTTAACACCACATACGCTGCATTGTTTAGGATGTTTAAGTCACCCTTTTCCCTCTGATGACATTTAATGTCAATTTTACACCATTTTGAGTAAAATCTCGAAGAAACCCTCATTAAGAAGGCTTTCTAGTTAGAGGTATGTCATATCAACATCATTTATTAACTTTGAGTGGAAGTATATCGTATTGATATGAACTTCCAGTTTGGGTTGCTGAGATTTTTTTTATTTATTTTTTTCCCCCCCACTTGTTTCACACATATTTGTCTGATGTATGCATAACAGCAGAACACTTTTCCATTACTTTAAATAGAACAGAAATGACTGAATAAGAAATCAATTAGTTTATAGACAAACTGAGACTATAGATTCCATCCATAGTCAACCGCTTATCCTGCATACAGGGTCGCGTGGGGGGCTGGAGCCTATCACAGCTGACATTGGGCGAAAGGCAGGGTACACCCTGGACAGGTCGCCAGTCCATCGCAGGGCCATATATAGACTCACTATTTTCTGATATTTATCGACCTATTGGTATCAAATCTATCTATCATGCAGTTCTACTTATAATGAACATTAAACATTAAAATCTTTTCATAAACCTTCGAACCACTGAATTCAACAATGTCTAATAATGCTCCTTTGCTCACTGAATCTTAAACAAGTTGTAATCCTGCATTGTCCTCCACACTTCAATTCCCTACATGGTGCATATATGGTACTGTAAAGAGGACCACATGGACAAACAGAGGCCATTAAAATAAAACAGAAGGAAACATACTGCCACCACCCATCCATGTGGCGGGGTCCTCCTGTGCTGTGCTGCTGACCTGGGTTTTATGACAGGGATGCTGATAGGGGTGGGACTTCTGTGGAAGCTCCTCAGCTGACAAAGGCCAGGTTTCAAGCCCATCTGCCGCACTAATGGGCAGTGCTAACAGTGACCCTTCCCCAGAGGAGCATCAACTAGGACAGTCCATTGTCTCAAAAAGGGGTGCCTGCCTTCAGAATGACATCACCCTCACTGCTGCTGCTCCTTGTTGGAGGAGCAGCCGGCTTATTCTCCTACATGAGTCCAGAAAGTCCATCTTCTCAAAGGAGGCGATAACGGTGCACTGATTTTTCTCTCAGCCAATCAAAGATTTTTAGTGTTAATCTACATGACATCTAGTTTTGCATAATGAGTAGGCTTTTTCTCTTCTCATGGGTCATTCTTTTAACAATAAATAGCAGCCCCAGTAAACCACATGCATCCTCGCAAATTAAAGCCTGCTCTGAGCATTAAGCAGCACTGCAGTAACACTGCGCGGTATCATTGTTATCTTTGACTGTTTCTGTGTTCCTGCCTGAGCCACCCACACAACACCCCGGTGACTACACACTCCTGACAAACCAGCAACACATTATGACTCTCCAGTCATCTTCTTTAAAGCTGATCTACAGGCAGTATCTAGAAACACCAACGCCACGCAGAGCTAGTTTTATATCACAGTCACAAAAGGAAGAAAAAAGTTTCATGATACGGTACTTCTCATGTATGATGGATGTGTGCAGCCACATGGCAGAGAAAGCAAGTTTTTCTTTAGGAAAAAAAGGGAGGGGGTGCTGGGTGTGCGCACACCTAATCACAATCCACCTGCTCAAACGCACATCTGAAAAGCCTTAAATAATTTCTTCAACACAGAAACACATACAATGTCATTTCAACTTGCCCACTCCAAATAAAAAACAGCCAAATTTCATTTCCCTTTAGTCAGTAATGTCTGTGGATAATCCCACCCGGTAGCGGACTCACCTGCGTCGCTGCTTGCGGAGTGAAGGGAGTGGGTGCGTGGGGGAGTGTGTGTGTGAATTTGTGAGTCGATGCTGCAGGATAGCGGCACGCCGTCTCTCCCTTCGTCTTTGTCTGCTTCAGTCTGAGCCGAGCCGCTGCCTGCCTCACTGGCTGAGCCACTGGGTCCTAAAGGCAACGAGCCCCGGACCCGCCCACTGTGGAAATACTAAAGGTACCAGTCAGTGTGGCCTTGGGGCGGAGCTGGAATCAGGCTCACCAAAGGTGCATGGACACTAAAGGTTTGCCTGAATAAAAGGAGGCTTTTATTTACTGTAATGGGTGAAAGATTAAAGAGCATATTAGAGAGCTTATGATGTCTGTGTAAGGAACTTCCACTTTCTGTCTGTGAAAGTACATTTTCTTTTCTTGAATTTCTCCATGATTCTGATTTCAGCTCCAGATTTTATGTTCTTATTGCCCTACAATACTGTTGCTTTCTGTGTGTGTCCTTACAGGTCAAAATCTTAACGATTGTGTCTCTTTCAGACAAACCACAGTTTGATGCTTTCGGTCTGGTCGAGCTCTTTGTTGGTAGAAGATAATAGCTTGAATACCACAGTGCTTGTGTTTGACCTCTGTTTCTGGTTCCTTTAAACGAGTAATTCATTGTCAGGGAACCATATATTTAGTATTTTACTTCTGGAAGTCTATATAGCAGGCCAACATTTAATGACTAAACTTCCGGATTACTCACGCTCATATCACGGGGAAAGGTGAGACGTAGAGCTTCAGAGATGTCAGTAATGACCTCTGGGCCTCAAAACTGGGCCACGATACCAATATATAAGGTTCCAACAATTTTATCTTTGGTCTAATGCTTGAACAGGACTGCCTTTAGGGCAAACAGAAGGTGAAAATTATTGCACAACAGGACAGTTTAGGAAGGCTTGGTTTGCTTTCTTTATACCCTTTTCTGGTGATTTTGTCTCATTTTTGGGTTATTGGCATCATAATCCACATAATATGCAGTCACAATAATTTACTCTTTTACTATTATTTTAATTCCCGGTGGATCTTGTGGATTAAAGTCAAAGGCAAAAACAAATGACATCTATAATGAATTACATTGAAAATAATTTGAGGGTTTTTTGGGGGGCAAGAAATGTAAGTGAATGCTTTGAATCTGGCTAAAATAACAACACAAAAATAGTGGCAAAAAGTGGCAAAAAGTTAGGAAGCAGATCTCTTTTGTCTCTGTTATCAACATAGTTGCACATGGGATTTGATTTGCTGAATGTGTGAGGATACTAAGAACGGCCAGGTGCAAAGATGGTTTATACTGTGGCAACCCTGTTCATTAATTAGTTGTTCTACTTTGATGCTAATCAACATCTCTAAGTAGCCAGCTGCTTTGACTGAGAAGACCAATTGATAACAGGTCTCTGCTTTTAAAAAGCCAACAAAAAGAGTTGATTCTTTATACAGCAGGCTGCACCTTCTTTGTCATCTCTTCCTCTCCTCTCAGGCGGAAAAGCTTCACTTTAAAACTCAGCTGTTGTCACATTCTGGAGCCTCTCCTTTGCATGTCACGCATAACTCTAATTCACTCTGATCACTGGCTGCTCCACACCTCCCTCAGTGAGCTCCCAAAGGGCTGCTGCCCACTGCCTATAGTCTATCAGAGGGGACAGAGAAGAAAGAGGTAGTTTATTCAGTTGGGGGCATATGGGAAGAGGAGCAGATTTGGATTTTTGGCTCTCAGTCGGGTGCCGTGTCACATAGTGTTTCATGCCAAAATTAAATATGTACTCAGCAACTTTCCAAATCTGGTCACATAATTCCTTGTTTGGCTATGAAATAATCTTATAACACTTTGTTACAGTTAGAGGAATTTCTCTGACTGTATGGCTTGGATTTAAAGAAAAGAAATCTTCTCAATATGTACTGTTTACTTGCACAGATTTAGAGTTTGAACCTTACCAACAAGAGTAAATGTGACCTTGCTAAATGGAGTGTTCTTCAAACTTTTTTTCTTGATGGCTTCTCATATTTTGCCTGGACAGAAATGGAAACTGAAACATCCTAATAACATAAAACATTATCCAATATACATTATGCTGTGCTAAAATGCCATCCATAAAAGCACAACCAATCCTGGGCTGACAGTTTAACTATATCACCATTTGTCAGTGTAAACACAGAGGTCTCATATGTAATGTACACATACAGTGAAGACACATGTGTCTACTGTATGTTTTTTGCCTTAAAACCACTGTTCATGAAGCATATAAAGATTAGGGGAAAATGTTATTGTATGCCAATGTATTAAAGTTCTGATGCACTGAAATTATTCAATATGATAAAATTGAAATATACATCAGTGCTTTCATACATCATAACTTTCAAATAAAGAGCCTCATAATAACAGACAATTTGCAGTTATCTAAGTTCTGTGTCTCAAACATAGAATGCATTTCTGGTGAAACTGTGGTGAAATGTCCTTCCTGTTAGTTATGCCTAGTTTTCAATGCTAGTCCTTTAGATTAAGAAATTTCCATGTAACATGATAGATAATGTACTATTTCTATTTCCTAACATACTATTTCCAAATTTAATTGAAAAAAACATCATAAAATGTAGATCAACCTGAACAGTGAGCTACACAGTGTACATCATGTACTTCAGTGTTTCAAGTCAGTAGGATCACATCTGTTATAGTCTGGCATGTCATGTGTGGTAAACAGATATAATGGATATTTAAAACTACATTTGCCTATCTCTATACAATATAACCATTTGCATAATTTACAACATCTAATTTGTTTTTTATAAACTTGAATGGACATACACCCAGTTTCAGCCAGTTTTAGTGCTGTATTTAAATAAGATGTTTTGTGGGTCAGCAAACCGGCAAGTACAGTGACAATTTCAGCACGAGTGCTGTGCCCTGGACGCCCATATGATAAGGCTGAATGAGGTAGGCTGCAGGATGAGCATAAGTGGTTCACAGCTGGTGTCTGGGGGAAGGACAAGAGTGTGGTGGGGAAGGCCGGCCAGCGAGGGGAGGGGTCTGGTGGTGATAGTTGGGGGTGTTTGCAGCCATGACGACTGACGGAGGAGGACGTAAACAGATGTCCACAAGCTGGCAGACAGGCCCAGAGTGGCCAAGCCACTGAGAGACAGGTGGACATCCAGGAACACAGTGGGACCACAGAGTGACTGTAAAGCCAAGAAGCAGAGCTTTGCTTTGAGAACGCAAACACTGGCGTCTCTCATAAATACATCTGTCATCGTAAAATTTAGTGAGAATTTAACATAAATGAGGCCCTTATCTGACACGTAGAACTGAAACAGTCTGATGAGGATTTTCAAAATATAAGTGGCCTTCAGTCTTCATGACCTTAATTGCTGTCTCTTCCAATTTGTTGTAATGCGAAATCACAAAATGATGAGACAGTGATGATGATGGGGTTGATGCTGCTGCGAGAAATCCTTCATCTCAGCAGTCCAAATTAATCTATCACAGTTCTTCTGATAAACCACTTCAGCGTTTTTGCAGAGTCACCACAGCAGCAGTAGTCATGAGGATAAACTTGAAAATGGAAAGCCATCAGTTTAAATCCCCTGGCAAGCTGCTCAATCAGAATTCAGGAAATGAAGGAGACATGCTGTCGCCTCCCTTAACACTAACTGTCAACATGACCTTGAGCAAGG
This sequence comes from Lepomis gibbosus, assembly GCA_029875015.1. Taxonomy (NCBI): domain Eukaryota; kingdom Metazoa; phylum Chordata; class Actinopteri; order Centrarchiformes; family Centrarchidae; genus Lepomis; species Lepomis gibbosus. The sequence continues at coordinate 2,372 of JAPMOB010222502.1, read as the reverse complement.
CACTTCAAACACAGCTGCTCTGGGTTACACTTGTATGCTGGACTGACTTGGAGGACACAATCAAATAGTCCTTGAAGGAGGGAAAATGCAACCCTCCTGAAAACATTTGAACAAGGGGAGGCTTCAAGGTGACTTTGAGCAAACCCCATGTGCTCTGATGACCGTGGTGTTCAGGAGACAATGCTAAATATGCTGCCGCATGTCATTAGTGAACAGTTAAACAAGGAGGGATAGTGACAAGCTAAACAAGCTACACTGTCCAGTGAGGACAAATGGTTGTCTTGGTGTGTCTATTACTCGACTACTATTTGATGGATTGCATGAAAATTGCGATAAATAATTAATGTACAACTCAGGATGAACTTTAAAAACTTTGGTCATCCCTTAACTAGTACTAAGAACTTTTCCTTAAGTAAAATTAGCAATACCACAGTGTAGAAGGACTAGGTTACACAAACTACTTTTACTTAAGTAAAAGTGCAAAAGCATTGGTGTCAAAATATACTTAAAGAACCAAAAGTAAAAGCACTCATTATGCAGAATGTCCCATTTCAGAAAAATACATTTTAATATTAGATTGCAATTATTCATGCACACTATCTTAACTTATAATTATACACTATACTGTATTTGTTGATTGTATTTTAATGAATCTGAATATGCAAAATAACTAGTATATAGTATAGTACTAGTAATAACTATAACAATATTTGCCTAGTGGAGCAGGAAGTAGCAGAAATAGACATACTAGTAAAGTACTCAGTTACTTTCCACCAATGACTTTCCATTTTTCATTTAACACCAGCAACAGGTTAAGATTGTTATTCCCATCAGCCTCTGCTGTAATTTAGTGCTACGTAGCATTATGTTAACATGCTAACATGGTACAAGGTAACTGTGTCAGAAATTGATTATTATTATTATATAAATATTTTGAAGAATGAATTTCCATAATGCTATGAAAGAAAATAGAAAAAAATGAGTGTGTGGGTTAACATTCCTGATCCATGAGAGCTTTTAAATGTTTTTATTTTTTTTATTTATTTATTTTTATTAAATACATCTGCACTGAGTCTGACCATGGCATGACTCGTGATGGTGTGATGTTGTTACGGTAAAGAGGGAGGTGAGCGGGACAGACCTCTGTAGTAATAGCAGCATTATTAAACAAAGCCACATCAGTTACCATGGAAGCTTATTCACAGCTGGAAAAACCTTGAGAGGCTTATTCTGAGCATAATCAAGCCACTACAGGAAGACCACGGTGAGCAACAGAGGATGACGTCATGTGATGAGTATTCTGTAAAGAAGCTTTTTCTTCCTTTGAGACACAACCTTCTTCTTCATCATCATCATCATCACCATCGTAAAGTATGCTGAATCCGAGATGTGAGTCATCGTCATGGGTTTACTTTTTTTTTTAAATGCTCTTTTCTTCGTTCTTCCATCATCTCATTCTCTTTACCTCTTTCTCTCTGCTGTCTTTATTGTAGAGAAAATGCATTAACCAGCCACGTGAGTCCCTGTGTTGGCATGTGGGGGTCTCAGCAATATCTCCAGTATATTTAAAACGCGGTGGATGAAACTGAACAGAAGGTGGGTGGCTCAGTGGATAAGTCAAAGTCAGGGAGAGAGGATCCAAAAAAAGTCAGACATGACTTGGATTTCCTTTATGCTCTTTCAAATCACCATGTGGGGAGTCACCATTGTGCCGTCTCAAGTAGCTTTGTCTGCTCGGCAGATTTTCTAATGAGGGGCTTTTGGAGGAGGATGACAGAGCGTTCTGCCTGTCCTGTCGGGGAGGAGGGGCATTTAAAGGAAATGAGCAATGCTCTGTCCCTGGATACGCCTAATACTAGATTCCCCCTACTCAGATGTCCTGCTGGCAGCTTGGCAGCACCATTAGGACTGAGAAGGGTGGCATTAGTCTGAAACTCTCATTATGTCAGATAGACTGAAAACCTCTAATCTAAGCAAATGATAGGGGTAGGATTTAACCAAGCTGGGCAAGAAGGCAGCAGAGGTGTAATTCAAAGTACTCAAATCAGTTTTGTTTGTTCTTTACACTGGACAACTTTATTTGGAGACCAAATGCTGTGCTCAGAATATTTACTTGTACTGAATAGTAAATAGAAAAGTAGTGGTTGGAGTTGAAATACAATACAACAGAAATGTTAGAACAAATCCCTCCTTTGCACAGACATTCAGGGATTTTTACTGTTTTGCTACCATATAACTGTGCATTTTTATTTGCAGTAGGCAACGAATTTCCATCCATCCATCCCTCCATCTATCCATCCAACCATCCATCCATCCATCCATCCATCCATCCATCCATCCATCCATCCATCCATCCATCCATCCATCCATCC
>JAPMOB010222500.1:0-42910 GCA_029875015.1 Lepomis gibbosus | reverse complement strand
TCCAATTTTTGAACCGAAAACAAGCGTTTTGTTCAGCAGCAAGTCTTAAACATGACTCTCTCAACAACAACGGAATTCTTCTCATTATACATTCACATTATACTTTCTAATGTTTAAAAATGTTTTGGTGTTTTTAAGATTTTAGTGTAATAGCCCAATTCTTGTGAAGAGATGACTTTCAGAGATTCTTTACTGTAATCAGCTACCTAATAAAATTGGAAAACCATTTCTACATCAATTTACATGCAGAACCATTTTACTATAAGATTGCATTAATCATTTTAATTTAAATACATGGAAATATACTTTGCCTTTTAGTTTGTTGTGTGTGCTTTAATGGGAGCTGCCATTGTTGTGTGATGTCATTCAGCTGCTGTGAAACTCGTACTTGGAAACCCAACTTCAAATGGTGTTCCAGGATAGGTTTTCAAGGTGGAGGTCAGAAATTTACAAGTTCTTAGTTGCCTGGAACACAGCAATCGTTAACAGCTGGGTTTCTCAAAAACAATTTACTCTTGGCAAATGTCAGGCTCGAAAGAAAGGTTTATAGCACAATCTATTGGCCTAAGATGAACTGCCACTGTAACATGAATAAGAAGGCAGAGCATAGTCTCAAAGAAATGTTTTAATTATAAAAAGAAAAAGCTCCAGGTACAGTGTCTGGCAGACCAGACTCTGGGTGCAATGCTTTATGAAACACAGTAAAAAAAATAAAACAAACACAAAACACATCATGTTGCTCATGGATTTGAATCTAAAGCCAAAAAAGCTAAACCAGCTGTGAAACCTCTGAAATTCATATCAGTAGGGATGCAGAACCCCTCTATGAAATTTGCCTGACCATTATTTTATGTCAGAGTTCTGTTAGTGTGGAACAGTAAAACACAGCAACATGATGCAAAGAATGTATACTTACATGTAATCCTGAAGGAGGGGGAAAAAAACAACACTGCTGCTGCACTGATTAGCAAATGTCAACTTCTAAAAAAGTGTTTTAGTTCGGGTCACTGCCATACATTTTTAAAAAGACCTGTCTGTGGATTTAAGGGAAAAAACTGTCTTGAGGTGTTATTTCTTAGCGAATGAGATCTTCATAGCGTTTGCTTGAGTGATCTTAAAGCCTTGTAGTGCGTCACGTGCAGCGCCGGCCTGCACTTCATTGTCAAACTCCACAAAGGCGATGTCGTGGCGACCAGGAACCAGACGCACCTCCTTGAACCCGGGGAACCTGAACACAACAATATAGTCAAGCTTAGCATTCAACAATTGGACAAATACAAAGATGCAAAGCAGAAAAGGAGTTGTTACTGACTGGTTGAAGAGCATGGAGAGCATGAGTTCATTTGTCTCTTCTGGCAGGTTGGTGAGGAAGAGGATGTGATTGGGAGGATTTTCTGCAACCTGTGAGGATAAAGAGAGGTCAGAACCGAACCACCAGAAAAAAAAGTTCCTTTTTTATTTGTTTTGTCAGAAGGCAGTACCTGCTGGGGCATTTGTCCAGGCATCTGTCCAGGCATCATCTGCCCAGGAGGTATGGCACCAGGTGGCATCTGACCAGGTGCCATTCCTGGAGGAGGCATCATGCCAGGAGGGGGCATATAAGGAGGTTGGCCTGGCATGTGCATCATACGTGGAGCCTGGCTCATCGGGGGCATTCCCTATGGAGTAAAGGATAGCAGTGGTGAGCCTGTCATTTTCCCCACCAACCAGTTCCTCCTATTGCCCCTCCCAACGCCATCAATAATGTCCACACAAATGTGGTGAGCCTGTATGCTACCGTTTATAGTCTGCTGCATGAAAATGTGGTGTCTGTTTTCACTGTTACACAGCTAAATAGAGACCAACCGTGCTAAGTTTTTGTGATTTGAGTCAACAGTTTTGCCACTTCTACACTTGCTCTTGTACTCTTACAATGTTAGTTTAATGTTTTTGGTTCCAAAGCACACTGCACCTTTGCATGGAAATACATATTTTTGCCGTAAGATGAAAGACAATGTTTCTAACATTAATTCTACCAACTAATTACCAATAAAACACCCATTGCAACACTTACAGGCATGGCAGCAGGTACCCCAGAGACCATGGCTGCAGCAGCTCCTGGCACACCCTTCTTAGCTCCCGCTGCATCAGCTCCTTTAATCTTCTTCTTCTCTTTTTTACGGTCACGCTCCACATAAGTCCCTTTCATTTTAGCTATGATGTCTGAGTCCTGCTTGGCATACTGGATACGCTGTGTACGAAGAGACAGAAATGTAAAGTCCACCATGTCTTTCAGAGGCTACATTGCAGAAGTTGTTATATTATCACAATATCATTTGTTTTATTCTCTGCAAAGCTTTTCAGTGATCTGGTATTCACTGGTGTGATTAACCTACCATGGGTTTGTCGTAGAATGGAAAACCCTGCATGGATCGCAGAGCATTGGAAGCGCTGTTAACCTCTTTGAAAATAACAAAGGCCTGACCCTTCATCTTCAGGTTCCGTGCGACCAAGATGTCCAAAATCTGTCCAAACTGTGAGAAGATGGCGTACAACGACTTTTTCAACTCTGCAGAAATACAAAACATTGAGAGAAAACATGTCACCTGAGAGGCCCTTTGTAAGATGTGTGTATTTAACACACAATTAGAAAGTCAAGGCTAGTAGAGGATAAGGACAACTTACCATCTTTCTTAATTTTCTCATTCAAGTTGTTGATGTAGATTGTATGATTAAGCCGTACATCCGGAGTGGCCATATTTTAACCTGTGGTTGACAAAAAACAACCTTAAATATTCTTTTTAAACCAGTTATCACAGTTCTTGATAAGCTGCTAAGAAGCTAACGTTATATCCATGAGCGAGCTGGCTAGCTAGCTAACGGTAGCAGACCATTCAACATGAATAACGTGGAGTTAACGTTAGCCTAAAAGCTAAATACTAGCTACGACTTTAACTTAATAGAGCGGTCTATGGCTTTCGTCTGATTTCCTTAACTGTCACAAAACGTCAACATAGTGTACCTAAATCCAAAAATCGTTTGTAAAAGATATGGAAAACGTTAAGAAACGATTTATTTCACTATTTAGCTCGATGTGGGAGAAATACTCACCTCGGAGTAATGAACGAAAACCCCGGCCTTCACAAATCCCGTTCTCTGTTCTCGCGTTAAGACACGAAGCAGAAGCCGTTTCCGGTGTGATACATCCACATTTTTATAGCTCAGTTTATTCAGAATGTGCTGTAGCACCTGTTCAGATTAATTTATCGTCTTTTCGGCAGTTACTCGGAGAGAATATTTATACGATTTAGTGCCAAGATAGAAGTATACAGTGTTTTTATACTTTAAAGTCAGTAGATGCAGTAGGGGGCGGTATGACCCGACAGTAAACACGAAGAAGACGCTGCCAAATATGGGTAAAAACACACCGGTGCTGTTAGCTAGCTGTGCTACTCTAAGAAGTCGGGGTAGGATCTAAAGCATGAAATATGACGAGCTTATTACTTTTATGAGCGATAACTGTTAACAGGGGAGGATTGTTTCACTTCGATTTCCACCAAAATAGCGTTCAACGCCGAGTTTTTCTTGTAAGCAACAGAGCCACTAAGCTAAGTTGTAGGTAGGAGAGTTAGTGAAAGAGGGGCGGGTAGGTTGTACAGTGTGAGTTATGTTTATCGAGTGTTTTGGCAAAAAGAGCAGCTGTTACTTTTCTGTTTGCAAAGACACACAATACTAACCAAGCTACCACTTCTGTCTGGGTTCATCCAAAAGGAGATCAGAAACAATGTCAGTGGACTGCCCTCTGTCACCACCACCACCTCCTCCTCCTCCTCCTCCTCCTCCTCCACCTGCTCCAGGTCCACCACCTCCTCTACCCAAGAAGAAGCTGTATCAGACCATAGCCAATAGCAGCAGTCCTGTAGAGGGGAACCACACAGAGGCTCGCATACTGCTCAGTCAGAGGGAAAGCAGGTTAGATTTACAAAGAGAAGACTAACTTTTTTTCCACATGTCCTCGCCCGGGATATTGATGTCCGCAGTTCTAACAACACTTTAATTTCTTCACATGCTATTGTCTTGCTTTTCCTTGTGTGATGTTATTTTCTTAAGTTAATTTTATTGGCCCAAACCAGCAGCTTGAAGAAGTCATCTAGGCCTTTAGGAAATTGGGATGGGCATTTTTCACCAAATCAGAATCAGCTTTAATTGCCAGGTATGTGTACACATACGAGGAATTTGACTCTAGACATTGCTTACAATGTGCTTACTTATAAAATAATAAAATAATAAAAGAAAACCACCTTTTGGGGTAGAGAAGATGACTATCAGAGATTCTTTACTGTAATCAGCTACCTAATAACATTGACAAAACATTTCTACATCATATTTACATGCAGAACAGGTTTTACTGTAAGATAGAATGAATTATTTTATTTTAAATATATGGAAATATACTTTATGTTGCCTTTTAGTTTATGTGTGCTTCCATGGGAGCTGCTGTTGTTGTGTGATGTCATTCAGCTGCTACATAAAGTTGGGTTACAAATTTTTGCTTCTATATTGAAAGGTGTTCATAATATTTTGCCCATCCCATTTACATACATAAGGTCGACAGAATATTGGCAACACCTCTCGCTACGTGGTAATGTGATCCTCAATCAACACTAACCTCAAAAATTCACGGAGTGGAATCGTCTCTCAGGCACAAAGTCATCAAAAACAGAATATCATAAGCTTCACAAACAAAGTATTTCTGGGTCTTTTTCGGTGCTGACATTTTGATCTGTCAGCATTGGAAATGCCCAGTTGTTGCTAATAACATTAGCAACAACTGGGCATGTAGTAAAGTATCCAGGAACTTGAAACCAAAGCCGCTAAATAAAAGTCAGACATCATTTATACCTGGCCTTTTCCTAGTGTGACGTGTGAAGATGTCTTCCTTAAAAAAAGGGTCTGTTGAAAATTGTTGTAATGGAGTAATGTGTGTTTGTTATGCTATGTTTTTTTGTGCTTCAGTTTTAGGAAAGACCTGCAGTGGATACTGGTGAACACATATGTGCCGTCACTCATCCAAGATGGTCCACAGTAAGTTAGTAACTATGATACTAGTCAAGAAACACCTCAATGTGGTCAATCGTTAGACCGAGAAAGCACTCATATACAGGTGAAACTCGAAAAATTAGAATATCGTGCAAAAGTTCATTTATTTCAGCAATTCAACTTTAAAGTGAGACTAATATATTATAAGACTCACTACATGCAAAGTGAGATATTTCAAGCCTTTATTTGATATAATTTCGTGGATTATTGCGTATAGCTTATGAAAACCCCAAATTCAAAAAAGTTGGCACCTGCCCACACTGCCAAAAGTACCAAAACCTGGTTCAATGACAATGGGATTACTGTGCTTGATTGGCCAGCAAACTCGCCTGATCTGAACCCCATAGAGAATCTATGGTGCATTGCCAAGAGAAAGATGAAAGACATGAGACCGAACAATGCAGAAGAGCTGAAGGCCGCTATTGAAGCATCCTGGTCTTCCATAACACCTCAGCAGGGCCACAGGCTGATAGCATCCATGTCACGCCGCACTGAGGCAGTAATTCATGCAAAAGGGGCCCAAACAAAGTACTGAGTACATATGCATGATTATACTTTTCAGAAGGTTGACATTTCTGTATTCTGTATCTGTATTTCTGTATTTTTTTTATTGATTTCATATAATTTTCTGAGATTTTGAATTTGGGGTTTTCATAAGATGTACGCAATAATCCACGAAATTATATCAAATAAAGCTTGAAATATCTCACTTTGCATGTAATGAGTCTATATAATATATTAGTTTCACTTTTAAGTTGAATTACTGAAATAAATGAACTTTTGCACGATATTCTAATTATTCGAGTTTCACCTGTATAACACAAATAAATCTGTAACCACAACTGTTGGTTGTACAATGTGGCTTTTGTGTTATTAGTCTGACCTGAATGCCTGTTTAAGTAATTAAACATGACACATTTGCCAGGGTGTGACTGACATTAATTTACATTTTAGGTGTGGTCTGGTGGCTTTATGGATGTCTGCTCAACTTCGACAGCCACAACTGAGTATTGACATGGAAACTGTTGTTCAGACAGCACTGAGCAGGGGATACACGGCACAGGGTGAAATGTTTTCAGGTAACAAACTGTTTTGGTCCAGTCTTTTTTGTTTTCTGACAGCATGCCAAAGCACTGAATCCTCCCAAAGGCAAAATACATACTTTCACTGAGTGTTGCCAGAAGGGTAAATAATGACTTTAAACTCCTACAAACAGATGTACAATGTCATTTTAAAAAATGTGGAAGTTATACAACCAGGCTTGCTAATAAAATGTTTTTTTTAGCAGTAATTCATTCTTTATGTTTCATTACACAACTAAATACAATTTCATGCTGTGTTCAGTTTATGGTGGCTTCTTTATGTTCTCATTAGAATTTTATTTTGTCAGCGGATAACATGGCCCTGCTGGCAGAAGAGCTTTGTGGCTGTGAGGCAGAACTGCTGTCAGGGGGTTTAAGTGGTAAAAATGCTGCAACCATCGTGACACACCTGTGGGGGAGACAGCCTGTTCTCATCCCGTATCCTACACCAAAACAAAATTGCCACAAGGGGTGTTCTGAAGGAAAAAAATGGTTTTTTTAACATGTTCCAAATAAAAGGTCCATGATTACAGGACAGACTTCTTTGACAGTGTCTACAGATATGATGAGGACTACAACCACGAGCCTTGCCAGCGCAGCGGCCACAGGGCGCACTGGGCAGTCGCCTCAGGTAAGACTAAATAGCTCACCACAAGGGTGTTTCAGAAAGCATGTCCTGAATTACCTAACGAACTGATCCAGGAACAGTCCCTTTCCTAATGCTGGTTTGGAGCTACAGTTAATCCACAATAAAAAAAAAGCTGACACCTTAACTCACCTTCTGCATTGGGTCAACTGGTATGTATTATATACATGCTGTCAAACAACTTGCATATAAAGTAGGACACCAGCCAGATAATTTATTTTATAGCAGGACAACAAGATAATTTGTATCTTTAGAGACTTAAGTTCTCTACTGATTATATTATGTTAGTTGGTTGAAAAATCTTTTTGGGGAGGGAACCAGGGCCTGGCTAACTGGAGGGATATGTTCTTATGGTAACTTAGGTCACTTATTTAAACCCACAGTATGAATGGTCTTGCTTGCTCTATGTAAAAAGCCAGCATGGCACTCAATTATTTTATATATTTGTTTTAGGCGTTCTCCTAGGCTTGGACCAGGGGAGCGTGAGCACAGAGCACACTCAACCCGATCCCACTCTGCCCTGGCTCTGCCTCGCCGTTGATGGCAACTCTCCTTGCCCTGTTGGTGGCACAGCAATCCAAGAGGTTTACATCCTGGCTAAGCAGGGTAAAAGCCTGCGCTACCAGCTGTGGAGTCTGGACAGCGTAGCTCGGAGCAATGCACAGCTAAGGATGATGGATCCTCAGAGGGCTAACGATGGGACTCAGTATGTGGTTCCTCAAGGAGGGGTGGGAGTCGGGCTGGCTGGACAGGCGGTGCTGCTCCACACGCGGACACAGAAGCAGAAATGATTGTGACACTGTCTGGAAAACAATGGCCACAAGGTGCAGCTGTTGAGAAGCATCACAGTGAACTCTCGTGGGGAAATGTGATTGTCACCATATTTTTACCCATTTAAACCAGTTTGTTTTGTACCACTGTGGGTTATAGAACAATCAGATATCTGTGTGACCTTTTTAATGAATTCACAGAAAATACACTGTGATAGTGCAAAACAAAATTATCCCTAGGTCCCATAATTACTTATATTTCATGCGAGAACCTGAGTGCAGTTTCTGATGGAGAATTGTATTTACAGTGTGTTGAATCTTCATCCCCTCATGGTGCTAAACCACTGCCAGAATGGAAAATATTTATACAATAAATTGTTTATATTCTTGCCTACCTTTACATGTTTTGGGATATTCAGTAAACAAACAGAGGTTTGAGATTTACAGTGGTGTATGATCTGAGCTGTGTGTTTGGCGTGAAAAAGAAATCAAACTCTGAAAACTCTTAACTCTTATTTCCAGTTTATTGCAAACCATGACCTGGACAAAGCAGGGAATTCACAACAATTTGCAGTCTGTCTGTGCTTTGCGACTTTAAAATACAAAATGTGGTTAAGAATCCAGCTTTCTTGCTTAAAAAGAACCACCCTGTTAGTTTGAGATTTTACAAATATAAAGGATTTGAGGACAAAGAACTATGATACTTTGTAAACAGTAGATTGTTCCTCTCTTCCAGTATGTTTACTTGTCAGAAATGGAAAAACTGAATGCCTGAATTTGAATTACAAACAGTGCTGCCAACACTGTCGAAGGACGTCTGGAAGACTTATGTTTACTGACCTGCAGCAGTCAAGGAACAACATTATGGTAAGCATGGACTTCTAAATATAACAATGTTGTTCCTTTGTAAACTCTCAATTTTGTATGCAGAAATTAAAACCTAAAATCCTGCTTAGTGTAACTAAATGAGGTTTACAGAAATGTCCTAGATATTCTTGTATTCGGTTATACGTCATTAAATCACAGGAAATGTTTAAAATCTCCATTTTAAGATTGCTCGTTGATAGAGATATGAGACCTCACAAAACCCTTAAGACTGATCAGTTTAATCAGGTAATCCAGTTTCATTTCACCCTTTACATCACTGCTTTACTGTAAAAACACCCTGCAAATCCACAGCAACACTGACTGAATATAAGTGACCACCAAATTAAATGTATGTTATACTTGTAAAACTCTGCATCTGTAAACCCAGTACTAGACTGCTGCTTCCTATCTTAAAACACACACAGAGGTGATTTGTTCAATGGCTTTATGAGGATCCAAAGTGCAACAAACCCCAACAATGCTGCCAGGCTGCTTACTGTGTAATTCAATGCAAAAGAAAAACCCAAATTTAGAAAACACTTCTAAGTTTCTACCAGAAGTCAAACTTTGGGATTACATGTGAATCACTTTACTCTAGGGTGAACTCTTTGGAAGTCCACTGCACTGGAATGATCACACAGCTCTTGCTTTAAAAACTGCGAGGCACAGAAATTGTACAAACAAGGTAAGGAGGTTATACCAAGGCCAAAAAACAAAAATTAAATAAAATTGTATTTACACACTGAGTTAGTTGGTCATGTGGTGTGACCAGTGTTTTAGTGTTGTTCAAAAAGTGGTCCATGACAAAAATAAAACTCCCATTACAAGGTTTCACACCTCTGAATCAAGTTTATGGCTGTGAGAGTGCGTGAACTCTAACCAACAGAGGGGGGTGTTTGATGAGGGAGGTGAGCAATGTTAGATGGTTGCAGAAAAAAGATGTCCATAAATTCAGAGGACTGTATTCTCTCAAAATAAACCACAGTCCACGTGACAAAAGTTACAAAATCTGCATTCAATTCTCCCTCTTTCTACCTTTTGCCTCAACTTCTCGCAGGTCATCTGTCCAAAAGTTCCACAAATGGACCATTAATGCATGATGCCGGCCTTTGGCATATTCCCCATTGCAATAGAAATCCTGCGCTTGTCTTCATTTGTCTTCTTTTCACACAGGTGCAATTGCATAAAGACACTTGGATCAAACTCTTCTGGTCCTTTCACTGTCAGTCTCAGTTTGTGTTTTCTCTTCCACCATCGGGACATGGACTAATGTTCTACTGCACTCACACTGAGCCTCCTTTCTCAAGGTCCTCTGGGAGCATACTGCTGAAGATGTCTATGAGGTTGTCCAGTCCCCACAGGTAGCCATCCTCCCTGTTGCCCTCCACCCAGGGAGTCCTGTGGTCCAGGGTCCGGGGGGCCGGCAGAGGAACCGTCTTCCCAAAGTCGATCATCCACACTCTGGCCTTCCCCGAGGCGTCGTGCACAAACAGCAGAGAGCTGCCCACGACCTGCGAGAAACCGGTGAGACGGGTGAGATTAGGTATGTGAGCAATTCAACACAGGAGCAAATGACGGGGTGATATCACAGATCTTAAACTCAGCCAACAGGTTTATTTACAAAAGATTTGTTTATGTGTGACTAACCTCGTGTGACTTGAAGAACTGTGACTGTTCAAGGACTGATCGAAGTTCCTCCAATCGCTGCAGATAGAGTTTCTAAGAAAAAGATAAAAAATTAAGAATTAGCAAAATTAGCGAACTTCTTTCCTACTTAACTGAGTCTAAAGGCTTATATATGTCCTTGATGCTGCTACTCAACACATCAGAAAAAACGCTGTCTGTACAGTAAACATAACTAACACCAGCAGCTGGCTAACTTAGCTTAGCATAAAAACTGCAAACGGGGAACCTGCTAGCTAGCCTGGCTCTGTCAGTAATAAAATCTGCCTACTAAAACCTCAAGCTCACTAATAAACATTTAGCTGTTATGGGGGGGTAATGTGCCTAACTATTTCTTGCGAGTTACTAGGTAACCAGCAGAGACTCCAGTAAATAACTCAACACACAAGATCACTGTTAATTAGTTAGTTTTAGACAAAGTTAAGCTAGCGGTTTCCACCTGTCTTTATGCTAAGCTTAGCTAAGCTAAGCTATCAGGCTTCTGCTGGTCCCTTCATGTTTACTGTACAGGCATGTGAGTGGAATCAATTTTCTCATCTAACTCAAGGCAAGAAAGCAAATCAGCACTCAGAATGTCAGAAAAAGCTATGGTTTTGCATGTCCAAAAAACTAGGAGAGAACTAGCAACATACCAGAATCTGAGTGTTGCCATCTACAAAGTCCTCCAAGGCCCGCATCACCTGCTCCCTGTGCTTTGTCTTCTTAAAGTTGGTGTTACAAGTTCCATCAGCTTTCTGGAGAAAAAAAGAAAACATAAGACGTCTTGTTCCTCTCTCCATGTATATATTTTGTTTGACCAAAATAAAGGAAAATAATTCCATTCAGCAATTTATTCAAAGCATCCTGATTCATTCCAGCCACACGTTATTTTGATACCTGCTGAGTATTTAGTGCAAGTACAATGGGTAATAGCAACATATATTCATTTATTCATTTATAAATATAAATTTCACTGCAATGGCTTGCTCGACCAGAAAATAAAGCCACAGTAGGCTGCTTAAAATGCTCACAGTGTGTCATCAGATTTTTTCATTCTTGCCTGAGTAACCTGATAACCAGCCCTGGATTAAATCTGGAAAGAACAAGCATTCCTTTATGGCTGCACATCCAGCCAAAAACTTGTGTTTTCCACTTCCACTTCAGCATGTGTGGTCCATCCAGTGAATAGACCGATAAATATTTACTTCCATTGATTGGTTTACTGCTTGTAGAAATTGCTTGCTTCCTCACTAGCTCTGAACACTACAAAAACCCATGCTCATAGGGCTGGGTGTACAGGATGACCTCTGACCTTAATGCCTTCGATGCGGAATCCCAGGGTGGCTGTGGAGCTGAGTGTCTCCCTCCACTGCATGTATCTGGGTTTGAGGACTCCCTGCTGGGACCTCTCCTGCTCGGTGGGGGCCCCAGGGTCCACTGCAACCATCTTCTCATACATGTCCTTCCGCAAACGTGGGCGCTCTCTGGCTTTTATCAATTCCTCCTCCAAGTATGTCCTGAAAAGAAAACACTTGATATTTTATTTTTTTGTCTTACTGTGCTGTACTTTTTAATCATATGAAGCACTTCGTTGAGCACAAAAACAGCAAAAACATTATTATTATTATTATTATTATTAAATAAACACGATAAGAGAGGTGGAGAACTGGTGTGTATAAAGGTTGATTTTCAAGGCTCACTGTATCTCCCAAAAGCAGTAAGATAAGCTCTGATAAAATAGTCTGTGCTGTAAATATGATCTTGGAAAATGTCTCCCACACAGTAATGCTCTTCTTGGGCTCTCCCGAGTCTTACCTGCTGCCCATCTTACAGTCCATGATGGAGGGTGAGTCGAACTCAGCCAGCAGGTCATCCATCAGATTATAGTCCTGCTCGTCTCTCTGTACTACACCATAATAACCAGGCACATAGGGCTGCAGAGTGTCATTCATCAGCTTCTGTAGGCATTGCTGCTCACACTCACAATATCGCTTCAACAAGCGTCCATATTCCCCAGCCTGGAAGTTACCTTGGAGAAGGAGACAGACACAATGAAGATTAAAGACTGAAGATAAAATAATGCACTTGTAGGGAGATGTAGGGAACTGTATATTTATGCATACCTGCATGGCCAGCTAGCTGCACCCATGGGTAACGCTTCTTGAAGGACACGACAAAGGGTGACCAGTGAACCATGGTCTTCAATTTGTGCCAGGACTTATTCTGGAAAAAGAAAAAAGGCAAACAACGTCATCCTCTTGCTACAAAAGGCAGGGTTCACATGACAAATCTGAAACTCTGAGTCATCAGTACGAGGGTTTCTGCTCAAACAAAGCACTGAGCTAAATACCAGCCAATAGACTGATTATTCATTAAAGGAAAACACACCCTGTAGCACACACATACTGTCACACACACCTCAGTAGACATTGGACATATCCTCCCCTTTAGCCAAGGCCAGGTGCACAATGTACGTGACACAAAGCCCATTCATAAAACATTTACCAAAGCCACCAGTGTGGTGTCGTAAAACAGAACCTTACTGTCTCAAACTGTGTGTGTGCGTGTGTGTGTGTGTATGTGTGTGCATAATGGTTATCTGCGTTGGGAAACACCAGAGCAAGGACAGTGTGCAACAGGGGCTTTGACGCAAGCAATGTGAGGGGAACATGTCACCAATAGATTAGAACGTGTGTGGGAAATCACAACAAACCCACAGCCAGTTTAGAATGGGAATGTGTGTGTGTGTGTGTGTGTTACATGACAGTAGATATTACTGAGAGGCAAAACCGCAGATTGAACATTTTTGGCCCCTTCTCATAATCATTCCTACAAGTCTTTTTATGGGTACCACCTGATAAAAAAAAAAAAGAAAAAACGGGATGTGACAGACAAAAGAGGTTAATGAGTAATAAAATGCAGAGACAAAAGGCTGTAATATAATAAAACTAATCTTTTTACAACACGCCTGTGAATGCTTGTGCTGCTCCCTGCCCTGCAGGGCCTATCTCTGCTATGTTTACATGTCAGCCTGTCTCTGCTCTCATCACAGGCATTCTTTCCACAGCTGCTCTGTTGAAACCCTGTCACAATAAAACAGCCTTGATGCGGGAATACAAACACACACACAGTCTTAATGCAGGAATACACACACAACAGAAACTGTGGGTCCGTGTTTAACTTAGAGGAAGAAAAAAAAGAGGATATATTTGAGTTTAATAAGTGCCGTTTTGCAACTCAAACGGTTTTAAACCCCTGAAAAACTGATACTGACATTTTTAAAGCCCAGTATTAAGGCAGAAAAGTGCTTGCACTATGTATAAGCTATTTATTTTCCACTATAGTTAGCAAAAGACAATTAATGAGATCTACATTTTGGATGAACCCTATATTCAACTTTTATTGAATAGTTTGTCTTCTGGATAAAGACGTTTCTCATCCATCATAACTCAACATAAAGGATATTGTAAGTTTTATGGGCCCCAATATTTGAAAACATTATGTCTTGGAAACTGCACAAAACAATGCACGGAAAAATGCCGGTGAATCTGATTCATCGCCATCATTAATACCACACATTTTTTACAAATGCAACTACAGTCCTGAATTTCTGAATTTGAAATGAAAAAGGGAAACAACAGCTGTGTGCTCGTGTTAGCTCCTCATGATGGGAAACTGTGTATAGTTTTGTGCACTGTCAGATAGCTGGTCATTGTCAGGATTTCAAGGAGATACAAGAGGGAGAGAGTTATGAGAGAGAGTACTAACCACCTGTGACCTGAGCCTTCAACAGTTTAACCCCGACACAACCTCTGCTGTCTCAAGGCAAAGACGAGTGATGAAAACATGTGAACACCAACTGCATTTCATCAAATTTACAACATGGAAGCAGCTATTTTCAACATGAGATCATTGTGTCCCACTTGCTTTGACGTTTCACTAATCAAACCAGACGCAATACTTGTGACCTGTGCATGTGCCTTGAAGGACTTGCAAATCTGTCTGCAATGTGCCAGTGACAATCAATTTGTGAAATAGGGCGATACCATGTTTCACAAGTCCCTTATGAGAAGCGGCTCTACATCAAATTCAGCAGGTTTTCTATGGTAGGCAACACCATTTCTGGGTATGCTTTTTTTCTTCCACAATTTCCCTCCGACATCACTGGAGTAAAGACTACCATGTGCCTTTTCTCATTTCATCCGTATCTTTCAGGGCTGCACAATATAAGCAAGTCAAATTAACTTGCCTCCAACACAACGCCTCATCCTTTTTGCTGCTTCATACAAAAGAAAAACTTGCACAATTCTCATTTTCCATGACTAATCTACAAGAAGTATGTCTAATGTAAAATAATTGACTCCTATTTAAGGGTTCTTGCATACACAGAGTTTGCTGAGTGATAAGCAGGCTCTGCATGCACAGCAAACCACCAATCACAATATTGTTCTTTTTCTATGCAATTTTTCTACCTACAAAACCACCCCAATAAATCTTAGATCCTAAATTCTTTGATTATTTCAAAGGCGACCTTGACTTTCAACCATTGAGAGGCTGAAAATACATTTCAGGGGGAACAAAAGACTAAACATTTCCTAGAGTTTCCAGTATGTATCCTCTTTTCCGTGTATTCAGAGCGGAAAAATATCATATGAAGAACAACCACCCCCTCCCCTAACTTTAAACCACAACAAGCCACCCACCTTTCAGACACTCCACCCAGTCAGTACAGTAAAACTGTCTCGAAAGTGCTGCTGTAAGGGATTATTATGAACCCGTTATGTAAAGCTCATAACACAAGAGTCTAAAAGGCTGCATGAGGACTCAGCTCTATACATACATGTACTGTATGTTTACCATGGCGTCATTTTGTTTATCCATCAGTTCTGTTAAAGTAACAGGATGATACTTGACATTTAAGATATGTCTAAGCAGAAACATTGTCTAGCCTTGATCAGTGTATTTGCACATCTGTCTTTCATGGTGTGTTTAATTATACGCAAATATCAGTCAACGTCATATTAAGTCAGATCACATTACATTATAAATGTTCTGTGGATATGTGAAACTGCAAAATATTGATGTTTCCTTCCTGCTGGAACAACATACTGTAGTTACTGTAAACAGACAAACCGTTAACTCTGTAGTCCGAAAATAAACTCCTGAGATAATAGTATCAGTTTGTGGACAAAACACAAACTATGTTTACCCATCACCACATTAACCTCAGTTTCTTTTCATTCAGCTATTATTAGCTTAATTCGTCCTCATCTGACAGAGGCCAAAGTGTTGGATGAAAGTCCAGGGGGGCTGACAGAAGAGGAAGGTGAAGCAGACACCAAAATCTCAAAGCTCTATTCTTTCACTTCTCTTATTCACATGACATCAGGCTCTCTCTCTAATTGCTTCAGGCTGACAGCTTAATGCGTTTCCCTCTGGGGTCAAATGCATCTGACTAAAATTACCAGTCAGTCACAGCTAATGCTGCTAATGTTCTGCTGGATACGGAGGTGTTTTTCAAAAATGACAAATGCAGATAATCCCTACAGATGATATAAAAAAGACTGGACATTTCAAACTCAGCAAAATAGTGCTGCCTCCTCCTGCCTCTCCATCCCACACATCCAAGCTTTTTAAACACTGAGGTCACATTTCACCTCTCATAGTCCAACCTTCACCATCTCAGTTTTCTCTTTTATATAACTCACGAATATATAACACAGATGTCGTGTCAGCTTTCTTTGTTTTCCAAGCTACCTCTTTATTCCACCAAGCTTTGATGCAGATGAACGTGCTCTGTCAAGCTAGTTTTTCTCAAGTTATTTTTTTATTTTGCCCCCACAAAAAAAATGTAAAGTCCCACTACTGTTCGTGGGGGTGCAGAATAATGTCTCTTGATGCATGTTATAAAGCAACACACCCGCACACACCCACACTTCTTGTAGTCATATGATAACAGCAATAGTAGTACTCAAAGAAGTCACTGATCACAAGAATGCGTGTTTTCAGCCTCCCCCTTCCTTTCTCCCCACCCAACACATGAGCCCCTTCTCGCACACAAAATCAAGGCAAGACATACATCAGCGAGAAAAAATAAGAATCACTGAACAACTGCTTTAGAAACCACTTTGAAAAATATTTAGTTATCGGTTTAGTTTTTAATAACATCCATTAGTTGAATGTTATTTATCAAACTATTTACTTAGTAACTTGACAGCTAAACAAAAATCCAGTGAAAACGACCTCTTCTAAGTTAGTTTTCATTAGAAGATGGGGTTATTTTATAGGCACAGTCCTCTGCAATTCATCTAATGTACTGCTTGTTCAGTGTAGTTGTTCAAAAGACAACTACACTCAGTTGCCAGCTTATTAGCTAGCTAAAGCAAACACAGTCTAATACAACAGTCCTGCAATAAATCCTCCCTTCAAGACGGTTACGATGGACAGTTTTTGATGAAACTATTTTAGAAAATATTTCTACCTTCACTTATAAGGGAGAGGTTGACAAAATCTTACAAACATCTACCGGTATACAGCATTAGTTTTAGCTAGGTGTACTTAGCTAATAAGCTAGAAACTGAATGTGTTTGTCAAATGAAAGAAACAAAATAAAACAAAGTCCTGAACCAGACCCTACTGGTTGGCTTCTTAACCCAGATAAGAGATCATCACAGCTACACAGGACTAACTACATGCTGAACAGCCGTCACTTAACAACAACAAGACACTGGGCTACATTACATTTGAACACCTAAACCTGTCAACCTGCATTTGATAAAAATCAACCTCATGTCATCTTTCTAAACACGCGTGACGTTAGCCGATATATTGAGCATACCAGGGATATGGTAGGCTGAATTTAAATCTGATAAATTTGCCACTTTCTATTTCTTACCTGGCAGACAGAGCAGTAGTGTAGGAGGAGGCAGGCGCTGACACAAGCGCACACAACCCCTGAGACACACCGGGAACGCAGCCAGTACAAAATACTCCGCACCATCAGCACAGGGTCTCCAAGGGCAAGCACAACCAAGGACAGGCATCCGCCTGCCAACCTGAGATCCTTCCCAATCATCTATAACCTTCTTTAATAGATAATACTGGTAGCTCCTAGCTAAAGCTCAGTCTTATTTACTGTTATTTAGCTTCAGTTAGTCTGTAAAGCCTTGCTGTAAACTGGCTTGTGTTGCCTGGTAAATAATCCTGTGTTATAATCTCACACATATTTCTCACACTGACCCCTTTCTTCTTCTCTAAGTCTCTTTTCCCAATTTACAATTTCTCCTGTTTCAAAATCTTGTCACTGCTCCCGCCCTCTCTTAAAACTTTCTCAACACTTTGTATCTTCCTTGCTGTCATCATGCAAATCCACCTCCCCGCCAACATAAAGCTGTCATCTTCTCTATTATTGGCCTGCTTGAACTAGCCCCTTTTCCTTTTACATCCTCGCCCTGAATCATTCCTCCTCTCTCCCTGAAGGCATGAGCCTCTGCACAATGAGCCAGCTTCTCTTTCTCTTCAGTCTAATAACCTTTGTTCTTCTCCTCTCTGTCTATCATCCCCTAATCCCCACAGGGCCTATCCTGAGCCCCACGCTGAGCAAATCTCCTGTCAGAGTCATATCCGACTGGCAGCATGGGGGTAGGGACAACAGGCCTTCCCATACCCTCCCCAGTGATCTCCTTTTGCCTGCATGACGAATTCCTCTGTGCTATGTAACCTGCATGTTTTGTGTGTGTGTGTGTGTGTGTGGAGAGTGAAGACAAAGCAGAACCTGTCAGATGACTCTTATCAGATACCGGAGTGACAGCATATCTATACACAACAGGGTGTACTGGTACTGTGGGAGCTCTTTTTTCAAACCTAGTTTATATGAAACCACATCCCTTTCCCCTGACTCTTTAGTGTTCAAACAGCCCAGATGTTGTGTGCCACTGAACGTACAGAATATGGCACAGCTTTAAAATATCATCAAAAAAACATCTTTAGAAAAGACACTTAAAATAAAATTACACAATGATAGCACTGGATATTATAGTACTATTTATTTTCTCTGCAATGTTGATAATCGAATAAACGTTTGTCATTTATCAAACTCAAACTCAAGATATGTGCTGGTTAAATCCTCTCCAATGTGAGGATCTGCTGCCGTTCCCTCTTTTATATCACTGTAAATTGATATTTTTTGGATTTTGAACCCTTGGTCAGACAAAACATTTAATGATATTATGTTAATTTTTTTATTATTATTTATAGATGAACTATGAAAATCCACAAAAATCAATTATTATTGATTATTCAATAATGAAAATATTTTTAAGTTGCAGCTATTTTTATCTAGCTTAAGAAGTAAGAGAGCTCTCTTCTGTTCATAAATCAACACCTTGCAGTTTATCTGAAAGGTAAGGTACCTGCAAGGTATTTGGAAAACTTCTAAATCGTCAAATGTGTTTGTATTTTCACAGTCTGGTATTAGTACTTTTACTCTGAATGCTTCATCCACCACTGCATGTCATTCTAATTTGTTAAGTTAATGTCAAGTGTAGCTGTTGTATTGTCATTGACATAATGTAACTGTGAGTTAAGTGGTGTTGATGATATTGTCTGTAAAAAAATACAGTAATTATAAATAGAAATGTGGATCGAAACAAAAGCATGGACTTCTTTCTTTTGTCTTTTTTGCTTTGTACCTCGGGTTTTGTGTGTAAGTGCCGTGGGAGTGACGTGTGGAACTTTGTATAATGGGTGCCACGGAAAGCAAGTCTGCAATTGTGGCTCATGTGAATAAGCATGCATAAATAAGAGGAATCATCACGTGTAGGCTACGTGTTCAAAGTTTCAGTCTATGTTTTTTGTCTGACTCGACTAATTTTCCTCTTGTTTGCTGTTCCATTGTATGTCTCATGGTGTTTCAGGGCAAAATATTACGCTTTTGTACAAGGCCCGAGTGTGGGGGGGGGAGAAAGAGTGTGTCATATGGGAGGGGAGTCACCTGATGATAAGTTAAAATAAAATAATATATGCATTGCTGGGCGAGCAGACATTTGTAGGAATTCACATCAAACATTGAAATGTCAGGGACAGAGTAGATACTGTCTGTGTGTGAAAAGGAGAGAGAGAGAGAGAGAGCAAGACATGGAGAGAAAAAAAAGTCCCTTATATGGCAATGATGTTGCATAGCAACTGGCTCTGCCTTCAGCCCAATTTTCCATGACACACACTTAACTCTGAATGAAAGACGGCATCGCTGCAAGTGTGTGTGTGTGTCTCTGAGTATGCATGTTTGAGCAAGTATCTGCCCGCGTCACAGAGTGCACAAAATGTACCCTTTTTAAGTGCCGAAAGCATGGCCACAGACTTTTAAAGCCAATAACAACAAACACAAACACACCGTCTTCCTGTTAATTACTGTGCCCAGGACTAACAACAGAGCTTTTGCTCAACTACAAGAGGACACAGACGCATGCCCATTAAACCCCAGCTATTATCAGAAACCACAGGCACATCTTGTTTGTTACAACGGCTGCAAGAGCAACTCCTCAGTTTGCTCATTTCCCGGCTGTCTGTGTAATAGCCCGGAAATTACACCGTCCACTGACCTGCTGATTCTAATGCTGATTACTGTAACTGGGAGCCAATCGTTGCTAGGTTTGCAGTGTGGAGAAATGTGACTAAAGAGACTGACCAATAAGATTGCTACTATGGGAGTTGGATCAATTGTTTTGGAAACTCAATTAGAAAAAAGTTAATACATCCTTATTTGAATAAGGCAAAGACAGTAGCTTTAAAAAAAATGATAAAATGATAAACTACATCACAGCCCTAAAACTGTTGTACATAAAACCCCAGACATGATCAACATGTTTAAGTTTTAACTGGTTGAGGATAGAAGTCAGGTGTTCTACCTGACAGTTTATGAGGTTTGTGTTTGATTTATGTTTTAGCTACACTGGTTAGACTAACATGACACTAAGGTATGAAGCTGAGCTTGTAGAAATGTGTATTTCTATTACTATTTCGTGTTGACATATGAAATAATATTTTATATATATACACTTCTTTCACGTGTTAAGATTTTACATGTTGTTTGTTGTTTTATTATTGTTTTAAAGGCTAATTTATCATCTGGTCAAAGGACAACAAATGAAAATAAGCCTTGTGTGTAATATTTGCACAGTTACAGTGATGTTAAAGTGTATTGTTGCTGCAGAAATAAATTAAGTATAAATGTGGTTAAAACTGTTAAAGAGTGGGGCTGGGTAATTTTTCTCATTCTCTGGAAAAAGGAAAGAAAACACCAGACGAGGGGGAACCGTCTGCTGTGGAAAAATAACTGGGGGGGCTAGATCACTGATAAATAAATGTGTACAATTACAGGCAGGTTTTTAAGTTTTGGGCAGCGTAATATGAATGGCATGCTAACAGCTGAATATCTTCAAACATTCATGCTTGGTGACGTGGCCTGAGCAGAAAACCTGGACATACAGGATCCACATGCTGCTAAGAACAAAAGGTGGAGACAGTGATAAACCGTGTCCAGTGGAGACATCCTGTTTTTAAGACATGTCTCATGCTAAGCATTTGAACAGTGCATCAAAGCTGCCTAACTCAGGGGGGGAAACATCACAACTTCCTACTTGGAAACTTTAAAGGCCATCTCATGTCTGGAGGAGAGGAAAACAACTATCCTCGGGGGCAATAAACTAACTTCTAGATTGCTCTGATAGTACATGTCTAATTGTATATGAACAGTACAGTGCTAAATTGGTGACTGTAATGGGATGACACATCAGTCAAACATGCATTCAGACAGTATTTTAAATGGTCCCACGTCAGAGCTTTTCAAAATGTGATCGTGAGCCATGGGAGGAGAGGCACTCAGAAGTGGGGGTTGTAGATAAGAGCCAGTTTCCTCTTCTTTGGTTTAAATTTGTTACAGTCGGGTTTTATTGTCAGGGTGTTGTGAATTCTACCGTTAACGCTTTGAACCGCATATTAGCATATATTTTCTTTGTAATTTAAAACAAAACAGAGATCCACCAAAACCACGTGAGGCACACACTGTGTAACACTACTTTAAGGGTCATCATATCCTTGCAGTCAACCGCCTTAAAATATCAATGTGACAAAGTTTGAACAGCTTCTACAAATCTAACCTTTGACATGCACTTCAGCCTGGTGACTTTGACCAACTGAGGCTGATGTGACAGTCCAAAGCGGAAATATGGAAATATGGAAATAGACATGTGCACCTCTGAGCTATCTGATAAATAAATGTGCCTGTGGCTTGCAGGATATAGGCTAGGTTCTTGACATACAAGTAGTGTGAGTACTGCCTGTGTGTATG
Source organism: Lepomis gibbosus (assembly GCA_029875015.1). NCBI lineage: Eukaryota > Metazoa > Chordata > Actinopteri > Centrarchiformes > Centrarchidae > Lepomis > Lepomis gibbosus. The sequence goes on along the minus strand of JAPMOB010222500.1, from coordinate 21,457 downwards.
GGTTTGTAATGTAAACATCCATAGTTTTCCTCAAAACACTTATTTTGTGGCTGTGTAGTATTTTGGCTCCTGATGCCAGGATTTGCACAGGTCAGGAATGGCACTGAAGCACTTACTGTCATCCATGATATTTGTCCCATTGCACAATATTTTTGGTAGCCAAAGCAGTATAGTCTGTCTATGATTTTTGTACAGAGCAAAGCTGGCAAATCATAAATATAAACGAAGCACTGTATGTGAGTGTTTGTAGTCATTGAACTGCACAGACAATGTCAACCAATGGCTTGTTGTGGAAAAGCACTTTAAAAGACACTCACCCCTGTCCCATCATCCGGGCTACAGAGGGACCGGCTCGGAGACAGACTGGATTCGATGTCGCTTCCTGTGAAGTCGTCCTCGGACTCATCGAAGGACGAGGCGGAGGAAAGGCCGATGGAGGAGGAGTTGGAGAGCTTCCTCGGGGAGCGCATCAGCGCCGGGGACCCCCCGCAGCCGCTGTCCGAGCAGGGAGACTCGTCATCTGGGTGAGGGTCCAGGCACAACACGGTGCTGAGGTCTGTTCGGACGGTCAGCAGGGCCGGTGTCCCCTGAGAGCGGGTCGGACTGGGGTCTCTGGTTATGATGAGTTTCGGTATGGTTCCCGGGAAACTTTGGGCTCCTGGGGGGCCCTGAGGGGCCTGATCAGAGTCCTTCCGGATCTCTGTTTCATTCGGGCAACAGTTGTCTTGGACACCGGTGGTTTTGGAAACGGTAAAACAGTCAGATTTAGTCATTTTAGCCTCCGCGTGATCGTCCGGTATGGACAGTCCACTATCCAAACCCGGGGTTACGCTCGACAGAGTCCGCTCAGTGTCCGGGTCAGGGGTGAGCAGCGGCTCTGAAAGCAGACTAGCCCCCGTTAATTCCCTACTCGCATACACAACACCTTTTCCCCCTGGTGGCTGATCTTCCATGGCCCTCGTCGGGGGTTCCGAGGCATCGTTTTCTCGCCCGGGTTTCGGCTCCTCGCAGCCCGCACCGCTGACTTCTCCGGTACGCGTTTCCAAACCTGACGCATCGGACGAATCAGCCGCTGCCTCTCGGTTCACGGCGTGTTGGGTAACCTCGGCATGATCACCTAGGCCGGATGGTGTTTCAAAACAACCCGGGGATGCTCTCTGTTCCCGAACCGCCGACACAACCTCGTCCCGCGGCAACTTTCCTACTCTGTGATCGCGGCGCGTCGCTGTATCCGCGGCTCCGTTTCCGCAACCTAACTCCGCTTCGGTCTGGCTGGAGTCTCGCTTTCTCCTTCCCAAACACGACAGCACTTTGTTTTTCATCGGATTCCTGTTTAACTGGTCACTCCGCCGCACTTCTCCGCTAGTAAATCTGCGGATACGGAGCCGCGGGGCTGCCTCGCCTGGTTTCCATATCGCTCTGCTTCGGGTGGTGGCGGTGGTATGCGAAAGATCCGAGCGAGTTTGGCCCATCCCGCATGCCGTAGTAGTATTAACAGTGATCCAGACACACCCTCAGTGGTTGGGTTTGAAAACAATTGACACCACTTTAACCGTGACTCCTACAACGTACAGTAAGCCATTAGTCACACAGTCCTTTTATTAAGCCTGGGGAATCTTAAATTGCTCCATGCCTTTTTCCCCACGTAGGAACTGCTCATATCTGTGGGAACAAACAGGTGATGAATAATTTAGTAAACACACTGGCTGCATGAGAAATAGCATACTATAACAATAGGCTACACCTTCAAGTGTGTTAATCAGACTGATAATATAATCTTTAACAGCACACATAAAGCACATGCACAGGTTCTCAATAGCCCCAGTAAACATTGGCTGTCATTAATCACATGTGTCTGGCTCAAGAATGCCAATTAGTCTGTGATTTATCAGTGCTGAAATTCAGATCTTATTTCCTGGGAGCCGGCTCCAGGCAAAACAAAAATGTCAGGGGAAATTAAAATAAATTTCACTGTTACAATTGAGTGCAAAGAAATTCAAGGTTTCATGGAGTTACAGACACAGTTTCACCAGAGTCAGTCAGTGTAATACTGCCCTCCTGTGACTGGACAACATAGCTTTGTCCAGGTAGTATCATTACAGTGCCAAGTATCACTACAGCATTTTCATATCTGTAAAGTGTAGCCTATTGTTTCAGTGGGCATAAAATATGGTCAACACAAAAAGCTGTCTCCTCACTAATGTGTGCAACAAATCATTAACAAGTCCAAGTTAAACTGTGGAAGACAATGTTGACTCAAATACACAGACACTATCCTTTACTTCAGAACACGTGTAAGGCTGCAACTAGGGGTTATTTTCATTATCTATTCAGCATTCACTTTCACTTATTTGTTAAAATCATTGATTAATTGTTGGGTCAAGAAGATGATGAAAATTTTATTGTGATAACATTTGTGGCCATATCACCCAGCCCCTAGCCCTAAGGTACCATAATATATTCAGCATACAAATATATTATTTTAAAAAAGTAAATCCTCACAATTAAGAAGCTGGAACTAGCAAATTCCTTTAACCCTTAATCAGTTATTAAACTTCTTGCAAAACAATGCACATACAAACAGTATATGGGTTTCAGTTTCTGTGTTTGGTCCTGATTGATGGTGAAAACAGGACACCTTTAAGACACATTATACATTCCTCTATGCGTCCACATTCCAGCATTCACATCGCATGTTTTCACATCAATATTTTACCATGTACAAATGTCACAGTATCACAAACTGTTAAATAGCAGCAATACCCCTATTTTAAAATACACATTTTTGTCATTTTACAAGACATACAAGCATCCTGTAAAAATTCCAAGCATTTTACATTAGATGAAGTGAGCTACTGTTAGTCACTGCCATTTACAGTGACAGCACTGTAGTCACCGTGCTGTCAGAAAGGAATGCGCACAGAAAGGAAATGAGACAGGAAGGATAACAATGGAAAGAACAGCTCATAGTGAACCCCACACACACACATTTGGGTACATTCTTGTGTAATCACAATCATAAATAATCTTACATAATGACTCACCTAAGGGTGAAGGATTAAGAGTCTTCTGCCATGCAGACATTGAAATAATTCTTTTAAATGCAAGTGTACGCACACACGCACCCATCCACACACAGTCAAACTGTGACACATGCTTTAAGGAAGGATGGTCAGCCCTTGGCAAATATATAAAACACTGATTAAATGACACCCACACTGAGTCATCTGTTATGAATATCGACTATCTATTCGATCTGGCATCAGCATGTAATCAGGAGGACACACTATGTAGTGGAAAACACTTAAATAAAATATACATTATCTCTTAAGAAAATAGACACTATAACAGCCCAATAACAGCCACTCTGCATAAACGGTGGGAGTTAGTTATCACTGAGACATATGTTTTAAAAGAGAATTAATTAGAAAAATGTTGCCTGATAAATTTCAGGTGGAAACTTTTTTTTCTTAAATGTGCAAATTTAGTGACAGTTCAAGCATTGGTGGAAATATAGAGACGCACAACAATACACAGAACTTCCTAAAGCTGACTTTAAACTGGCAAAAGACTATTTAATATACTAGATTTATTTCTTACGGTTTAGTTAAAATAAACAACAATAAACTGTAGCTTTAGTGGTAAAAATCATAAAACCCATAGCCCAAACTTACCAGACAGATCCTGAAGCAGCCGTTAAAGGCTGGCAGTGATGTGGAGGTTTAACTTTTACAGAAGGGTGTGAAGGGGATGTGCCTGCGGCTAGCTGTTGAGCTGCAGTGTGCAGTGCTGTTGTTGGCAGTGTCGTATCAGCATGTGGTCAAAGTGAAAGAGGAAAAAGCTTCACAAAACAGGGGCGGGTCTAGTTAGCTAACGTGGCTCTACTTCAAGAGGTGACAGCACTAATTTGAGCTAATCTCAAATTAAATTATGTTAAAAAACGAATTTGTCCTTAAATAAAGTATTGAAGAAGTGAGCGAAACAAAATGTGAATGCCCAAATTACAAGGATACAGTTAAATATTGTCTAGTCTAACACATCCTGAACACAGAGAGCACGTGACATCAGAGTGGATTTATGAAATGCTGCCTTCAAATGCTCCTCGAAATGTCCAAGCTTTATTCGTTTACGAACATTAAATAAACTATGTTTTATTTATTACAATGTTCTTCACTTTAATGCTGATTAATAATCCAAGCTCACAACTGAGCTATTCAATGAACTAGCTAGGTCGCATGAGCAGCTTGACAAGCTAAATAAAAGAAGAGAATAACCTATTTACTATCTGTGCATTGTTTTATTAACAACAGCAGCCTCGTGATTTTGAATTGCTTTGACGTTGTTTGAGCTAATGTGAGCTAATTTGCTAAAGTGAAATAAAGTCTTGAACAGAGGCAGCTGGGGCATGTGGCTGCAAGATGTGGGGTTTGTGACTGGTGACCGTCACTAAAATGAAAAGTGGCATTGTGAAATGAAAGTGACATTATAAGAAGTGAAATTGTGAAACGTGACATGAAATAAGAGGGAAATTGTGAAACTTAACATTATGAAATTAAAGGGACATTATGAAATAAAAATGATATAATTCATTTAAAACAGTGTAAAAAGGCTGAGGTTTGGTAAAGTAAAAACAAAACATTTAATTGCAATGGGGTTTAATGATTCCTTAAATTATTTTACAATTTAATGGTTCATTGATCATTTCTGCATTGGAGCATTCACACTGCATTTTAAATTGCTGGTGCCTTTTGTTGGTTTAGAATTATCTGACAGAACTTAAATGCAGCATGTTCCTTTTTGTGTATTGGCGTTTTCGCTTTAATTTTGGAGTTTGTGGTGTGCGTTTACCTTTATTTTACAAACATCGATATCACTCTCAAACAATGCTGTATTTGGTAAACTATGCTTCAATCAAAAGTATTGTATTTTCAATAAGCGCAAGTAATTGTATTTTTGGCGCATTGGCGTTTCCGTAGATGCGGAAGTTGCGTTTCACAACCATCAGGGCCCCGGCGTGACATTCACCGGGTTGTCAGAGTTGGGGGTTGTGTAAAAGGAGGACCACCACCTTGCGCCCGACCAAGCAGTTTTCAAAATGAGACTACTAAAAGCGGGTTTGTCTTTGACAAAGACGCATGTTTTGGCATCAGGAAGCGTCACTCTTAAAAAGGTAACATTAACGTTAGGTGACCTGAGGTATCTGCAGTTTCTGGGACAATCAAACCTCTTACTCTCCCTTTTGCTGACAGTTCTTTGCATTTCCCAATCGGTAAACAGACAGAAAGAGGGGGTGAATATCGATCTTTCTGTTGTTTCGTGTACACAGGTGCTCATCAACAGCTGTCGGACGTGCTCCTCTGGGGTCTTTCCCAACGAGAGGATCCGCAACATCGGGATATCAGCTCATATCGACTCGGGGAAGACCACCCTGACCGAGCGTGTCCTCTATTACACCGGCAGGATAGCAGAGATTCACGAGGTGAGCGCAGAGACCCACTGTGCCTGTGTGTATGAACGATTCTAGCTCTTACTGTTAGATGAGGTTTACAGGTGTAGACACAGCTGTTTTTTCCTCCGCCGGGGTGCAGGTGAAGGGGAAGGACGGTGTTGGAGCCACCATGGACTCTATGGAGCTGGAGAGACAGAGAGGCATCACCATCCAGTCAGCAGCTACATATACCATGTGGAGGAATCACAACATCAACATCATTGACACCCCAGGTATGAAAAGTTGTACCGTTGAGCCCCCCTGTCTGTGGTAATCTGGGTAGGTACAAATAGGTAATAATACAGGAACCACAAGGTGTACTGGGGTATAGCACTTCAGTAAAGTTTGGGAACTTATGAGGGACACATGAATGGTCAGAATAAGAGTACCCTAATCTTTAGTACTTGGTTCGGATCATACATTTCCACTGATGCAGCTGGATCATTCGTTTATACGGATCCCCATTAGCTTCCACTAACAAACATACAAAAAATACATAAAATATAACAAACATATAACATACGATATACAAGTTACACAGGAATCTAAAAATGATACCTACAATGCTTATAAAGAGTATCATGCGTGTACATGATTACGCATGCTACTGACAAAGGAAAAAGCATCACAACACACAGACACAATTATACACCAAACCATTCACCTAAGCTCAACAGTGTTAGAGTTATTATTCAAGTGTTTTTTTAGCAGGCTTTTAAAACCGGCCTTACTGGGTGCTTATTCCACATTTTGGTGGCTCTATACATTACAGATCTGCACACCGCGTCAGTTGTCTAGTTTTTTTAAAACTAGTTTTTTCAAAACTAGACAACCCTTTGTAGCATGAGGAGTACTATAAATATGTTGGTTTCTCACATACTTAATTTGTGAGTTCATACAATTTCGGTTGTTTCCTATAACAGATATTACTAAAGAAATTCATAAGGTTGCATGCCAACTCTTCCTCTCTAAGCCATGAGAGACTGGTATGCACACTGTCCGTACACAGCCTAACACCCGATGGACAGGCCAGTGCGAGTCTTGCAGCTTTATTTTGAGCTATTTTTAGCTTAAACAGATAGCAAATGAAGTGGCAGTACAGTTATTCATTATAAATGAAAAATCATTAATAAATATAGAGAAGACTAATGGCCCAAGGCAACTTCCCTGTGGCACTCCACACTGTAAAGTTTTAGGGAAGAAAAAATGCCATTAAAAAATACATACTGATTCCTATATAATAAATAGCTATTTATCCAAAAAACTGAAAGAATACTGATGGGTCTGCTGTTAGCAGCTGAGAAACTCTCCCTTTTGTTTTTCTGTAGAGGTAAAACCATGGCAGATCTCCAAACCTGGGGGAATAACCCTTCCTTTAAACTCAAATTAAAAATATGACATATTGGCAATGATATAATATTTGAAACAACATTAATTAACCACCCATCTAGAGTATCCATACCAGCTGGTTTATAATTATTTAGGTTAGGTATTTAGGTGATGTCTACTTGTAGACCCTACCTGTCTAGTAAATGCCCATGTCCTTCAAACCTAATGCCCCCACTTTGTAAGGCAGGCTCTTGGGTACAAATGTGTAATCATCAAGCTCAGTCCAAGATAACCCTGATAATGACCTGAATAAGGTTTGTATCTCAGACGGCAGCACGGAGAGTAAACTGACCACGTCCACATTATATTTAGATTTTAGATATGTATCCAGTCCATGTCAACTCTACCTGCACTCATTATTACTATTTCTAATTTACTATTAGTATTTATCATTACACTTCTGTTAATACTGTAAAATGCTGCACATATCCACACATATCTATACTTTTATTTGTATATTGTTACATTTTCTATTTATTTTGTTACATTTTCTATTTATTCCATAATGTCTTGATATGCAAAGTAAGCATTGTAACAAAATAATTTCTGCACTGGGATCAATAAAGTATTTCTGATTATGATTTCTGATTATGATGTGTAGAATCAGTTGAGAGCCCCTTCAAGGCCTGCACCCATCAGGTGATATTGTGCTTTAGTGGTGCCTCATATGTTCAAATAAGACAACACTTGTGAGTTTGGCACTGAAACCAGTATTATAATGTATGATTTCATCTAGGACTTCGAAGCAAGCAAGCAAAAGTTTAATCTTCTTATCTTTGTGGTCTAGTAGTCATCAACACACTAACTTGTGGTTATTTGATGAGGAAATTTAAAATAATGGTGTAGAAGTATTACATTGTATAAATGTACCAGAGGTACTTAGATTTCACCACTTATGCATATGGCACGAGTTCATAATTCGCATAATTAATAGTGCTAAGTCAAACCTTTAATGAAGGAAACATTTCTTCATTGTAATGACTGTGCAGTTAAATGCACAAATTACTCAGGTAAAAGTGTAATTACTATGTAATTGTTCCTGGAATACTGTTTAACTACCTTGAGAGCAAATTGTTTCTATGTGTACACATACTTAGTAAGTAATACTGCAGAAAGTGAGGCAGCCTGACTGTAATTGCAACATCCCCACAAAAACACTTAAAAATGCTATGGAAAGTAAAATGTAAAGAAAAATGTACTTTTTTAATGTTTGCAGTATATGCATTTTTTCTAAATGTCAGCGTCCCTGCGGTTTCTCCAGGTCACGTGGACTTCACCATCGAAGTGGAGCGAGCGCTGCGCGTGCTGGACGGAGCCGTGCTGGTCCTGTGTGCGGTGGGAGGAGTCCAGTGTCAGACCATGACGGTGAACAGGCAGATGAAACGCTACAATGTCCCCTTCCTCACCTTCATCAACAAGCTGGACCGCATGGGCGCCAACCCCGGCCGAGCCCTGCAGCAGATGAGGTGTGGTGCTCACACAGCATACACATACTTACATACATACCAAAGTCCTCCTGATCAGTTAAACATAGAGGTGATCAGATGTCTCAGTATTTTTACATGAAAATAACAATTAATAACAATGTTTTGTGTGTGACTACTGGGAGTTTCAGATGATTTGATTATTAGAATGACTATCTATGGACTGTACTGTATATTTGTTTCAGCAGACACAGTTTATGTAAAACCAGGAAGAAAAAAGAAATTTTATAACATTACATTAAAATCCCAGATCAGAACACAATATAGATTAAAATCAATACATTTCCCAGCTGCATTTCCAAGATAGTTGGTTTAACTGTAACATCTACTTGCATTCAGTGTATTCATTTAAAATAAACCAATCAACAGACATCGATACAGGAACATTTGATGGTAGACTGGGTTCAGAGTCATGCAGCTGTTAAAACAATAACACCGTCATGTCTCGCCTTCATCCTGCCATTGCTTGTCGACATGAAATCATCATACCCCAGACAGTGTTGTAATGACCATGTTGCACTCAGCTGTGGTTTTCCTTTCTGTATTTTTGGTCCCTTAATTTAGTGAATTTTTCTCACTTTTTCTTCTTCAGAACCAAACTGAACCACAACGCAGCATTCGTGAGCATCCCCATCGGCCTGGAGGGGAACATGCGCGGCATCATTGACCTTGTAGAAGAGCGGAGCATGTATTTCGAAGGACCCTTTGGGTGAGGGATTTCCCCTTTGGTAGCTCCACCATGAAGGAATCTGTATCTGTCATAGTGTAAATGTTTTTTGCACTGTAATTAAAAGCATAGAAAGTTTTTATCATGTCTTGTTTATTTTGCTGATTATTCAGTTTTTACCATAAGTCAGACTGACTGAAGACATCTTGGCTGCAATAGCATCAAATAGAAATTCTATCCCTGTTTCACACCTTGAGAGAGTGAGATTCTGCTCCTGAACAATGTGAAGCTGATTTAAAATGTTTCTTTCTGTCTGCAGTCAAACTATCCGCTATGATGAGATCCCGGCAGATTTCCGTGCTGAGGCTGAAGACCGAAGGCAGGAACTGGTGGAGTGTGTATCTAATGCTGACGAAGTCCTGGGAGAGATGTTTTTGGAGGAAAAGATTCCAACCAGTGACGACCTTAAGGTTTGTATCTTTGTAAAAAGGGAGAAAGTGTTTGAAATCTGAGGGGTTTTTAAAAGCACCCTTCATCCTGTTGAAAACTGTGACATATAGTTGATTCATCATTAGTTTAAAAATAACTTTCACAATAATTTCTTGACATTGCAAGTTAAAAGGACTGAAGACTCTACAGCCATGCTTGAGCTAAATCCTAACATGCTGATATTTAGCATGAATAATGTTTAACATGTTTACTATCTGAGTTTGGTGTGTTTTAGTATTAGCATTAGTCATAAAAGTATTGGAAAAACTGAATTTTTACCTGATGGTGACGCTGGATTAACAGTTAAGGGATTACCAAACTTCACACAATTCATCCTGAAGCAGGACATCAAAGAGTTGTCATGACATTTAATTAAAAACCAAAAATGTCAACCAATCTTATCAAAACCAAAATGGCAGTCTGAGATATTGTAAGGAGAACCGCAGAGATTAATCGATTAGTGGTAAACTTAAATAAGCTTTGAATCGCTCAGAGTAATCTTTTGAAAAAAAAAAGTCTCTGATACCAGCTTCTTAAATGTGAACATTTTCTGGGTTCTTTACTTCTCTATGACACTAAACTGAATATCATTAGATATTAAAACACTGACATTTTTCACCATTTTCTGACATTTTATAGATGAAGCAACCCATTTATTCTATGAGAAAATAATCAACAGATTTATCGACAATGAAAGTAATTGTTAGTTGCAGCCCTACTTATAAGCTGGATGAATAAATAAATAAATGGTCTGATTTTGACCAGTCAAACATGACATTGTCTATTCATTTAAAGTCAACAAACAAAACCTTGAAAACCATTCAAACTTCCTCAAACAGCATATGTAAATTGGGATGGGAAACCTGTCTATGTGTGAATGAAGAACAAAAATAATTTTGCCGCCCAACACTGAATCACTTGTCTTCCAGGCTGCAATCCGCAGGGCCACGGTGCAGCGTCTCTTCACTCCCGTGTTGGTGGGCACAGCACTGAAGAACAAGGGCGTCCAGCCTCTACTGGACGCTGTCCTGGATTACCTGCCCAACCCCACTGAAGTCAAAAACTATGCTATCCTCAATGACGAGTGAGTGTGAACCATGGTCATCAATTTGTTTGCAAAGTCTTGTCCAAGAGTTACAGTAAGAATTTTCTTTCTTGAGAAACATTGTGCACTAATGTCAATGGGTTTTTCATGGTGTTAGAGACGCCAACGAACCATCAAAGATTCAAATGGACCCTACAAGAAACTCTACAAACCCCTTTGTTGGTCTGGCCTTCAAACTGGAGGTATGACGCTGCTCTTTATCTCAATTTTAGCTTTTAATATATTATAACAGGAAGGTCTCAGTCTGTTATGCTTTTGTTGTTTCCTGTGGCGTTTCTCATTAATAGGCGGGAAGGTTTGGCCAGCTGACGTATGTGCGGGTGTACCAGGGCTGTCTGAAGAGGGGGGAATACATCTACAACACACGCACAAGCAAGAAAGTCAGAGTGCAGAGACTTGTGCGTCTTCACGCTGACCAGATGGAGGTGAGAACATGCCAGTACACGTCAGCGGGCTGTCGGAGGTCACAGTTTTCCATTTGTGGTTTGCAGTTAGAACATCAGTGGAACATGACTGGTCAAAATAGTTAGGTTCCTCTTTCGACACCACTCAGCTGTGTAGATAACAACCACATCCCTTGCGACACCAGAGTAACATGTTTCCATTCTTGCATCAAAACAAGACATGACACTGTGTGATATTTATAAATATATATTAGTTATTAAAGATAAGACATTTGGATCAACTCAGTCCTGAAATGTATTTCCATCCTTCCTTTTGTTTTTTGTATTCTTTACATGCTGTTTTCAGGATGTGGATGAGGTCTATGCAGGAGATATTTGTGCCCTGTTTGGGATTGACTGCGCTAGCGGAGACACTTTCACATCCAGGACCAGCTCTAACCTCTCCATGGTGAGTAACCTCAATGTTTCCACCTGTGAAAGAGCAAGAATCCTGCTCATTTAAAAAAAAATGTTTTGGCAATTATTCTTCTTTTCCTTCTTTACTCCCAAGCTATAAGAAGATTATCTTCCATGTTCATTTATCATTTTGTCCCACAGGAGTCTATTCACGTCCCAGAACCTGTCATTTCCATGTCGATGAAGCCAGCCAACAAGGTGCAATACTTGAATTCATCATGTATTCTGTAAGAAACCAAACACTAGAGTCTAAATTGCATCTATTAACTCTTCTCTCCTCTTACCAGAATGACCTGGATAAATTCTCCAAAGGTATTAACCGTTTCACCAGGGAAGATCCGACGTTTCGAGTGCATTTTGACACAGAGAGTAAAGAAACCATCATCTCAGGCATGGGCGAGCTGCATCTTGAAATCTACTCCCAGGTACCCACTCAGATATACATTGTGAAGGGTGCCATGCAATAAATGAGCCACATGCTCACACATGTTTTGATGGGACACGTTTTGTCTCGGACTGAGTGCTTTATATGTAGTTTTGTTTTTTGGCGGTTTGGAGCTGTCAGATGTAACTATGTGAAAAACTCAAGTGTTTGTAAGTATGACACAGTTTTGAAAACTAATTTCTCACCTCTATGTGTAAGTTACATTGTATTGTTAATTGTAACTGCAGATTAATCCTTACCTTTTTCCTCACAGTTGAAGGAATTTTCCCCTTTAAACTTATATCTGACTTGTGTTTCTGTATTTTTCCCCTTTTTTGGTTTTGGTTTGTTGAATCAGAGGATGGAGAGGGAATACAACTGTCCCTGTGTGATGGGTAAACCCAAAGTGGCTTTCAGAGAGACGATCACCAGTCCTGTACAGTAAGTGTCGATCTCCTGACGTACACACACACACAAGCTGGCAATAATCTGTATAAACTGTTTATTCTGGCTAAAATACAATAGCAATACAAAGGATTACAAAAATAGCATGCTTACAATGTAAGCATACCATCATTATAAAAGGATTGATTCATCCCATTTTTTATTTGACAGTGTAAACTTTCTGTAGTTGAAAGGTTTGTGCTGCAAGCTCCAGCAGCATATCATGGCTTAGTGCTTGCAGCATCACCAAATACACATTTATTATCCTATGTTTGAATACAAGATGTGGTTTTGGTTGTTCTAACAGTGTGGTGAGTGTCCGCAGTTTAGTTTGTGTTTGGAGGGTTTTCACAGTGGTGGCAGTGCGGCAGCTGTTCCATCTGCAGCACTTTCACGCCCTCTGGAGGAGACCACGTGAACAGCAGTTTCCAGTGAATTATTTCCTGGAAAAATAAAAGATCTGCAGATTAATGTGAGCTGTCATGGTAGTAAAACTGTACCAGAACCTCACATATTAGATGAGTGCGTGTGTGCTTCTAGCTGCTACTAGACCAGTTTACTATAAGATGCCACTAGTGTTGAAATTAGTATCTGCTTTATCCACTAGTTATTTTGATTAGCATTTCTGACTTATTTATTAAGGAATCATCAAGGAAATAAAGCAAACATTTACTGTTTACAGACTCATAAATGCTGTAAATTAGCTTTATGGTCTGATTCAAATTATTTTAACAATGATTTTTTTTAAATTTTACATACTGTATTAATCTGAACAAGACATGTTTGAACAAAGCTTTGGACATACATTGTAGCAGCCATCAGGCATGTAAGAGATTAATAAATACATATAAATATTTGTTTAAGACGATGATGAAAATAATTGTGATCTGCAACTCCTGATATTATAATTTTTAAGTATATTTAAAAAAGTTGATGATGATGATAAATGAGTGGTTACCTGGGACACCATCTCATGCAGCAGTATGTGACAGTCAAACTTCAGTTGGTCGTTCTTAGTTGCCTGCAGCAGACAGGCAGAAAAAAGGGTTAAAGTTGTCTCAGTTACTATTTTAATTAATTGTAGAATATATATATTACAATGAATTAAAATAGTAACTGAGACAACTTTAACCCTACTTATCAATCGAGGATGAAAGATCAGACCCAACATGTGAAACGACCTACCAGCTGCTTGATGTTGGCCACCTGAGCCATGTTGTACAGAGTGTTTTCAGTGGATTCGTTCAGCATGACGAAGCTGGAGGCCACAATGCACAGGTGCCAGAAAGGCTTCATGTCAGGCTCCATGTGACCGCAGCGATCTGTTGGTCAGAACATCTTTGTGTTATGTTATGTAAGTTTATGCAAATGTAATGTAAATGCTCTGTATTTGTCTAGTGCCTTTCTAGTCTTTGCGACTACTCAAAGCGCCTTCACACACATTCATACACTGAGCCTAAGTGCTCAAACAGAAAAAAAACATTTATACACATTCATACACTGGTATGAAAAAAAGGCACAAACCCTAACTGTGTTGAAATTCCTGCAATTTCAAACAGCCGATGTTGTGCAATATCTGAGCAATACTATGCAGAGTCTGTTTAATCGTACATACCAGGTAAATGTTGCGCCGACATCAGGCTTTGGTTTGTCTTGTATTGCTGGTAAAAGGCCTCTTCTTGATCTTTAGTGTTGATTTTAAGGAGCTCCTCACACGAGGCCTGGACCTGGGCTGAGCGCTGCTTTTCTTCCCTCGGAAACAAAACCTCTGCAGAACATTTCCCTGTAGTCTGCATGGATTTTTTTTTAAAAGGGGGGGAAGTGGATTAAAAAGAAACAAATAGAAGAAAAGGATGGTTTTAATAAGAGAGAAGCAGAGGGGAGGACACAGAGCAAAGGCGTCGTCCAAATGTTATGATGACAGCCGGTGAGTCAGTGTTGCACCACAATGCCTCCTTTTATTAGCTGTTTAGTTAAGTCTTGTCAGACCTGCTCACTCTAAAGCCAGAGTGTAAAGCACAATGTGAATGCAATGCCATTAACTCTGGATATGTTAACGATAAATGCCAGTCAAACATTGATTATGTCCATCCCTATTTGAGAAGTCAATTGCAGAAAAAACAAATGAGCACTAAAGTGAATCTTGCAGTGTAGGGTGATCAAAAGTTTTCAGGGATCTGATTCAGGAGCAACATTTTTTTATTAGATAGTGTAGTTTTTAGTCTTTTTTAGTGTCTTTTAATATCTGGGCATAAATACCTCACTCACATTGAGTTTTTCTTTTGATGAAGGAGCACTGCGCTTGTAAGCCAAATCAAATCAAACAATTCAGAAATTAAACTACAATTATGATACTGGAGGTAATCTAGGCTGTATCTAACCCATGTGTAAGCCCCTGTTTCAGAGTGCAATTAATAATCATATCTTACATTGCTGATTGTCTCCTGCACTGAGATCTCCAGCTGATACTTTCTTCCAGAGTCTACCACGTCCTAAAAAGGAAAGTCAGAAATCACCATGTTGATAGTAGTTACAACATGTGTCTCTGCACTGTAAATTAAACTTTAACAGTTAAAGTTCAGCTGACCTCTGCGTTTCCGCTGTGGACCATCTGCTGTCCGTACAGCCTGTATGGAGAGCCGTAGCGGGTGTTAAGGTAGTGTTGGACCACTTTGGCTGCCCTCTGAGCAGGGTAGTGACTGGGGTTCAGCTCTCCGGTCGCCATCACATCCTCTTCAGCCTCCTCCTTCGCTAATACTACTTGCTGTTATTCCAGAGAAAGTAAAGACAAAGAGAGAGGAAATAATGAGCTGCTGTAATGAACCGGGATGGGCTTCTAACCCCTCAAGGACTTTGACCCTCAGGTGTCAGCAGGGTGGAGTGTTTGTCTTTGGTTGGTTTCTCTCTAGATAAGAAAAGTGTTAGAAAGGAAGGAAAGCAAATGTAGAAGTCTAAGAGAAAGTACAGGGTGAAGCCGTACTGTAGGTGTAAGTTACAGCTGGAAAAATGAATTAAATCAGAGTTTGATCTTGCCTGGAATAGGAATGCTACAACTCCCTGCCTGCTATCTTGGCAGATGGAAGGGTTTATCTGCCCGATGTTCAGTGTCAGCTGCTCCTCATGCAAAAGGAAAGATTGCTTCCCACTTCCTCAGTCACCAGAGCTTTTTGAGGACAGCCCCTTCTTAAAGAGACAGTTCTCTTTTCTGTTGTTTCCCCTCCTTCTTTATTGAATCAGTTTAACATAACAGGAAATGCATAGTCCCATAGAAATTCTTTCAACCTAATGAAGGCATCAGTCAGATTTGGTGCTGCTGTGTTTCAATGGCAATTAAATTATAAAAGTAAATAGTTAGGGATTTTCCTATTTCTTTAAAAGCCAATGCTGATGATATCGGATATTTTCTGCCCATATTATCCAATTCTGTTGTATAATTGCAAATAGATGTGCACAAAGTTGGTGTTCATGTAACTTTCTATTTTAGAATAACACAATACTTTTTTTCTTTGGGCTTTTTTTGACCCGTTTACATATTTGGAGAAAATTGTAAATTATTATAAATTTTTTTGTTTGCAGTTACAGCACCTCCTTTGTTAGGGTATTCTACGGGCATTTATCTTTGGTACAGACTGTTGCTGTACAAATAGGAAAAAGTGCAAATGTAAAGGTGCATAAAAACATCACTAAACAGATCCAAACTATACATATCTCAAGTTGCTTGGTTGATGTGCTGTGTCACCCTGCTTCAAAATGTTTTGCCCCTTTTTCTGCAGGTTTGACTTCACTCATAAGAAGCAGTCTGGCGGGTCTGGGCAGTACGGTAAAGTTATAGGAGTCCTTGAGCCTCTTGAGCCAGAGCATTACACCAAGCTGGAGTTTGAGGACCAGACTGTTGGAACCAATGTCCCGAAGCAGTTTGTCCCAGCTGTTGAAAAGGTTAATTTTCCTAACTGTAATGTAGTCACGGCCAAAGTGCAGCTACATAGATATAAACTATCTATAAAATATTACCAAAGCCATGTACGCAATTGTCTTTCACAGCTTGTTTCTTCCCATCATGCTGCAGGGCTTCAGGGAGGCCTGTGAGAAGGGCCCCCTGAGCGGGCACAAGATCTCAGGACTCAGATTCCTCCTGGAAGATGGAGCGCATCACATGGTGGACTCCAATGAGATCTCCTTCATCCGTGCAGGAGAGGGCGCGCTAAAACAAGGTGAGGGTTACAAAATGATGGGCTGACGTTATATCTGACCTTCTGTTTCATTTTAATTTCATTCCGTGTTTGCGTCGCCTCTGTTCTGTACGTTAATGCTGGTTTCAATGTGCTCTCCTCAGCTATGGAAAAGGCCAACACGGTGATCCTGGAGCCAATCATGTCCGTGGAAATTGTAGCGCCTCAGGAGTTTCAGGGAACCATTATTGCTGGTGTAAACCGTCGGCACGGTGTTATCACAGGACAAGACGGAGCTGAAGGATACTTCACTCTTTACGCTGATGTGAGTCCAGTTTTCACATGCAGCCTGTACAGTATTTGTTCCCTCATCTTTCACCAACATTTGACTCATTTCAGCCTGTTTTCTCCCAACAGATTCCACTAAACGACATGTTTGGCTACGCCACAGAACTACGCTCCTGTACTGAAGTAAGTACAAAGGCCTTATCTATAGTCCACGATAGTCCAACACATGCTGAGCGAGGGTATAGGTTTGATGTCAGAAGTAAAACCCCAGATTTAATGTATTGTTAATACACTAACCTCTTGAAAATCATATTTAGCTTTCCGAATAGGGAGCTAATAATACTTTTGTGATAGATAAATGTTTTATTTTGTTCAATTCTAGTCTCTGTTGAGGAGAATATTAAATGTAAATAAAAAATAGATTAAATTATTTTTTACCAGGGGAAGAAAGCAGGCAGGAATTTTCCAGCCTTGTCTGCAGCGTCTCAGGCTGTGGGTGCAACATCCACCAAGTAGAGAGAAGTGCAGTATACCTCTCAAGCCTGAGAGGTTAAACTCAGGGCAAACAAACTCCATGCTGCTCAGAAATTGTTTTCCGGGGAGCTCACAGTAGACTCAGATGAGTGTAACATGTTCATCCTCTCCTCTCTAGAAATAAAACTGAAACTTATAAAGTAAGGGAATGAGAACAGTAGAAATTACCCCATTCTGGAGGTGCCTTAAAATTCACCCAACTTCCATAATACATTATAATTTTAAAGCTAACATCGTCTATTATTGTGTATTCAGGGAAAAGGGGAGTACACCATGGACTACAGCAGATACCAGCCCTGCCTGCCATCCACACAAGAGGAACTCATCCACAAATACTTAGAGGCCACAGGGCAGCTTCCTGCGAAGAAGAACAAGTGGAAGAGTTGAAAACTGTCAAATTTAAATCTGTGTACTATTGAACTTTAACAAGACCACCGTCCTTCATCTTCACACACATCACCTGACAATAAGGCTTTAATTTGTGGATCCATAAAAAAAACTGACATTTTAGTTTTGTTTTTTAGTTTAAAGTATTTTGTCTTCCTAACGTTGACCCCTGCAGACAACATATTTATTACCTTGCTTTTAGCACCACTTTGCTCTGCATCCAGATGGTGGTTGGTAAGGAAAGCTCATTGTTTTGACTTGAGCTTATAATGGATTTTGTACTATGTACAGAATGGTCTTTATGTAACAATGACCGCAACAAATATATCCAACTTTTTAAAGTGGTTTTTCTTTGCAGATCATTTATGTCTCAGGTAACTTCTTACAAACACTTGATTTGACTTTACTTTATCTATTTTATGGAATACAACTTTTTTCTTGTACAGTACCATTCTGTGTGGCTAAACTTGACTAATTTTTGCAGATATTTCACACGAGCAATGCAGCTGATTAACACAAAACAAATGAAAAACCAGCAGGAAAAAAAAACATGATTACACACCAAAGCCATCGGAGGTAGTTTCTTCTCACCTGCCCAAAGGTTTCAGTTTCCTCCACGGTCTCTGGTACGCTGTTGGGATGAGCCGACGGGTCCGCCTCGGCCTCAGATCTGATGGTGGGGCTCCCGATTACCCCAGTTAACACAGCCAGAACAGCGATGAGCCTTAAACTCATTATAGTATGCCGAAAGCACAGATGCCAGAGAAAAGCAAATGTCTACTTCTGTGAAAGAGTGCAGGCAGGGAAATGATCCTCCTGTCAGTGTAGAGTTACGTAACAGAGGAGGAGGGAGGGAAAGCTGAGAGAAGACACTGTCCAGATGCAGCTTTTTTCCTGGCACGATCTGTTTATTTTTTGTCCTCCTAACTAAACAAACTGCTCCACTTTATCTGGTTCTGTTCTTCGTATGAGCTCATGCAACTTAAGCTGTCAGCCCCTAAACATTTCAGCCCTCTCACAACAACAATGGATCGGTTTCAGGAACAGTTATCCCATTAGAGCTGCTGCTCATGAAGCAGCTGTGATTTATATGTGAGCTTGATGGGTTGCAGCCTCGGCAGCTTGATTAAATGTGGAAGAGCAGGACTGGTGGTTGACTGATACGGGTTTTTCAGTGGCCGATGCTGATATATGATGGCGATATCAAAATAAATTAAAGTCAGAATTCCATTTTCCGTGTAAAGTACAATTTAATATACATTTTTATCTCAGCCATTAATGTGTTATTTTAGATGGAACTTTTATTAGGCATTGACAAAGAAAAATACATTGGGTTATGCGGCAGATTTCAGAACATGACTGTTTAAGGAAGAGTGGGGTACAGTTTGTCAGAAGTGAATTCATTCAACTGGATTATTCTCTACAGTATAACAATTTATATTTAACCCTAGCCAGTAATTGTTTTAGAATACATTTGCACTCATTTAGGAGAAACGTGTTAACATTTAGAAAAGACATTGACTGAGGAAATTTAGAGCTTGAAACTAACTTTTTCACCACCCTCCCAAAACTCACATTGGGGCGTGCTAAACTCGCTCCACAGCAGCCACACTGACAAGGCTGCCTACAAGATGTGCCTGCAGACGATATTTGTTTATCAGCCTCGTGAATGCGGGTATCTCAAATATCTCTATAATATAACATAATATTATATCTCAATGTCCGAATACTCTATTACTAAGCAGGACCAAACTAACTGTGTCCTGTCAATCTAGGGTAGTTAAAGTGCAAAATCTACACAGTTTAAGATTTAGGGTTATAAAGTCAGTTTAAAGTGATGTACTAAACTACATTATATTGAAAGGTGTTTAAAAAATTGTGCTCCTAATGGAATATTAGAAACACCTCTGAATGTAATGCAGTCCAGTACAACACCACCCTTAACTATGGCCTCAATGCTAAAACATATCATTTAATGAACTCCTTTATGACAGTGAAAAAAGCTGACTTTATGGCAGAACAGTTGTATTGGACTGCATTAGACTGTACAGGTGTACCTAGTAAAGTGGCTACTGAGTGTATATGGAAAACAGTTATTGGAAGACTTCAACTTACAAGCTTAAAAACTACATTTAAGACACACAGCACATCTCAGTCAACTTGCTCTTCTTCCTCCGATTCTTCACCTCATGGAAAACTGGTGTACCTTGAGAGTCACGTCTATGTGTATAACTCTGACTCGTCTCAGAGACTTCATTCTCCTGTATTTTAATTTCGTCATTGTCACGTCCCAGCTGCACATTTCGGGGCAGATTGTCAATAAGCTCGTAGAGGGTGAAGATGCTGAAGCAGATTTCATCGTAGGCGGTGTTTGTACCACACTCAAACAGGCAGGCAAAGGCCACAGCGGGCGGTGCACCAGGTGAGGGTGGCAACTCTAGATAGGCGAGGTCAGAGTAGGCACTGGGGCCCTCGTAGATCACCCAGGGGCCACGCCAACTGTCTGGATCACGGGGGAATAGGCTGAGGAACACACCGAGATCCTTGCGTGCGGTGGTCCATGTTGGGTGAGAGTATACTACCCAGGTGGGGGTGAGGAAATCTGGAGGGGCACTATGATTGGATGAAGCGGTGATGTCAGGAGAGGGAGAGTTGGTGTGACTTGAGCAGGTCATGCAGGATGTCCAGTGTCTGGAGTGATGCACAGGCTGGTTTAAGTGATGGTAAAGAGAATTACATAAATGTAACGGGGCAGGAAATCCCACAATGCTACCATGACAACCGTTTCGAGGCTCCACCAGCCGCTGCACCAGCTGCCCCTCCTGAAACACCGCTCCATCATCCAGACTGAGGGCCTGCACCCTGTATCCCAGAGGGCTGCGCGCATTACAGTACAACACGTTGGTCCCATCCTCTTCATCCACAGACACCATCTGACACTCCACGCTCTCTGGCCACGGCACCGGCTCCCCAAAGCGCCAGGTTCGCCCGTGGGTGTCACTGTGAAAGCAGAAGGCGTGGGGAGTGGTCTGGCAGATCTGTCCGAAGCACTCTTTGCACTCAATGTGGTAAGAGTAGGCAGGAATCAGCAGACGACCTGACTTAAGCTGGATGCCGTGGCCGGGACCGAGAGCGAAAGTGGCCCATTCTGCAAAGTGACAGGCACATGTTGTTTTATAAAAATCCAGTGACTCGTTCAGATGATACACTAGCCTGGCATCTTAAACAATCAAGGGGCTTTATCAACGGGCACAGACCAAAATGCATCTGGACATAATTTCATAGACCTACAACCAGTCAGAGTAATGAAGTGTGTGACTTAGCATAACTGGTAAATTTAACTCACCAAATTCTGTACGCAAACACATCATTCTTATCAACAAATGCTTTTGGTGAACTATATCAGTACAGTTTGTCTAATACTGACGTGCACAGATTCAACAGAAACAGTTCCACATCAGCGATAGCCATCTTGGTTGTTTTACAAAAATAACTCAATAACCAGTAAGGTTACAGTCCTTTAAGTATAGTTGTTGTATCAAAACCCGTCCAATATTAGAAATCTGTCTCAATGGAAGCAGAACGTACTGTATCTTGCAGAGCAAATGAGACGTAGGCTCACAGACTCTTCGGGTTCCCAGGCTAATGATACGTGGGCACATGAATGATACTGATTGCAGTCAGCTGGGACAGGCTCCAGCCCCCTCGCGACCCTCCAAAGTATAAGCG
>JAPMOB010222498.1:0-22337 GCA_029875015.1 Lepomis gibbosus | reverse complement strand
TCCCTATGTCTGCCCCCCTGTCTGGCCCAGTGACAAATCAATACATTTTTAAATAAATAATAAAACAGACAAAGGAGGATATGAATATTCTCGTAGTAAAGTAAAATCTGGCCTGCACAACGTAGTATCCAGCTCCTCGTACACTATACCAGGTTGCTGGGCAGGACAGGTTTAAAAAAAACAAAAAACTGTACTGTTGCTGGGATAGTTGGACGAGGCTGAGTCAAATTGCCTGTAGCCCTGATTAGACACTCACTCTTTTTCTATCAATAGGGCTTTTGGGCCTCATTGACTCATTACAGTACTTGTGACCTGCCGGTTTGATTTCTGGAGCCTCCTAGCGAAAGGTGACATTATTGCTATATATGCAAATAACTGGAAGGTAACTACTACTGGTGCTCATTTACTGTATACACATATTCATAATACAGTAACACATAAGAAATGACCTGCTTGCAGGTCAGACAGCGTTTTCATTCATGCATGACATTCATGCTAAATAAACTTCAGCTGCTAAAACCAGAGCTCAAACAGACAAGATATTAACACTTTCATATCAGTCCTTCAGTAGCAAACGTAGACACTCAGCCAAGCTAATACGCTCACGCTGTGCAGCAGATACGAAGTTCCATGCCTAGATAACGTCTTCATTGTGTGTATGGCCGAGTGGTGATAGAGAGGACAGAGCGTGAGAGCTGTGCTCAAGACAAAGCACCTTTTCTTATCGATAATTGCTTGGCAACAGTAAATCAGCTACCTGATTACTTGCTGATTACTCTAGCTAACTGCAAGCCCTCAAACAACTCTATCAACACTGCGTTGTGATTATATCTCTGAGCAAATTGCTGGTGCATTGAGAATGGGGCATATTAATCCAATTAAGCTCTCATTGGCTTCATTTATCGCTTTCCTTTTTACCAAGGTAACATTTGACAGATTGCAAAATGAGATCAAGACTGATTTGGATTCCATTATGCTGTCCAATCTTTTCAAGCATATGTTTTGAGCATTATAAGTTACTGATGGGGAAAGGCATGCAAAAACACATTAATCTTAAACAGTTGACCCTAAATATCCATGAATGAATATAAACACCTCTAAGCTAGCTAACCTCATAATGACGGTCACATTTGAAACCTAGAGTGCTGGAGTACAGAGGCCAAAACAATTAAAAACATTAACATTATAATTCTTACAGACTGTAGCTACTTTGCACAATAGCAGACAATAATTTAGCAATCAACATTATTTGCACCCTCACATGCAGATGCACAAAGTATTATTTAGGCTTTACATCATTCCTTGTAACCTTCATGGAACATTTTTTGCATCTTGATGATCCAGTCCTGTTAAGATATACCACATGACTGCAATGCCTACTGTTCAGATCCAACCAGGGTTTGTTGCACATCATCTGTATCTCTCACTTCATGACGAGGATTTTAGTCTTAGAACTAGGCAAAAATGTATTTCAAGCCTAAAAAGCCACTGTACCTTAAATACTGTCAGAACTGGGACCATTTTTGCCACGGTAAGAAAATGCAGTGGTACCACTGACCCAGCAAACTTTGCACTCTCGCCCACCATTTATTCCCAAAAGCATAGCTGACTGCTCAGACATCTTCAGACACATTCCATGTTCCTTTGTTTTAGGATTTTCTGATTTGAATGTCTTTCTTTGCATCTAGTGCCATGGTTTTCATATTTTTAAAAAATGTTGGTATTCTAAACTGCAGGATTAATTGCTGCTTCACTTCACCTGAGATAGGAATTGCCGCTGGCACAATTTGGTTGCATGTGACAGAAACTTGTAACTGTAAAGGTGTTGACTCCAGCAGACTCTTTTTGCCAAGACCTTTTCTTTAAGACTTTCATTGATGTTATTATCTACCACAATATTTATGTGCGACACAGTCCTCTTCAACTTAGTGCAAAACATCAAAGTACAAGAAGCCATCAATAAATTGTTAAATTAGTAACGATGAAGCGATGTTAGACAGACCAAATGTATGTTATATAATGTTAGCTAATTTTATTTAAAAAAGCCTTCCAGGGCTCTTGATTTCCATCATAGTAGTTCCTTTCTTTCTCTCCCTTTTAATCTGAAAATGCACCAGGTGAAACTTTCACTCTCTGCGACAATGTTTTGATTGCAGGGATCTGTTAAATTATAGTGTAAGTAGAGATGGGGAAAAGGAACAAAGTGGCAAGTTTAGTGTGAAAACTAACCTGTTACAACTGAGCACTGAGTGCTGACTTTACACTTGAACTTACGGTCAAACTCATTTTCAGCTGGTGCAACAGGCTGCAGAACTCTATCTGAAGATGCAAAACTAGTCTAGTGTGTCTTTCAGAAGCCAGCTCCAGAGTTTGTTGCCAAAAATTGAGATATTTTGTCTAGAGACGATCTTTTGCTCCAGCATTAAACAATCACACAAGGAAGAATCCCTTGTTGACAATTCTGACTGAAAGATTTCCACATGCAAGGCAGCCAAAACAGAATAGCTAAAATAGAGGGCACAGGATTCAAGCTTCTCTTGATTGTAAAAGACTCTCTTACTTTTGTATTGCTACTTATTGACTTTTTTGGCTACAGGTAAAATCAACAGCTAATGAACAAAGCCCAGTAAAGTTCTCAGGGTGTTGTCAAAAGCCATTTTAGGAAAGAGAGAGATACACTAAACAACACTGACTAATAATATATCACGATCGAGAATTGGATTTTTACAATCTAAGACTAGTCACATATTTAACAGACTGATAATGTCACGACATTTCATTTGAAGAAAGGCCTGGGCAAATCTGGAGACAGGAGCAGCTGCAGCATCTGTTTGAGATCAGGGCCAAAAGAAGACTCAAGTTTCCTTGAGAATAATTATTTTAGTCTTTATGTTGTGTGTTAAAATGGAATTCTGGTTAAGTGAAAAATATTATTTCACATCTGACAATTGATTTTTTTTCTTCAACTAATACTTTGTCATTTTGGTACAGTTATTTTCTGTCATTCTGGGAGTTGGATGAGGAATTTAGAACATTACAAACTAAAGGTGACAGCTCAGATAAACCATAGGAGCAAATGTAGGAAGAGTTGAGCTACTTACAGCGAACTTCCAGGTGCATGTGCTTCTTGTCCTGACCGATGGAGTTGCTGGCGGTGCAGAGATACTGGCCAGCATACGTGAACTGGACGTTTTTCAATGTGAGAGAGGACACCCGTGCATGGCTGCGTACCACAATATTTCTATCCAGGCTCTACAAAGAAGAGGAGAAAGTAATTATTCTCACCTATAAAGCATGACATTTGTATAGAAATTAATGCATGTCAGGGATTCCTTGAGAGTTTTTATATTTGTTGGACTAAACACTGGGAGCTTCCTACAAAAAAAGACACAAAAAACTTGGGAGGAATCAGAGTTGGTGTCTTACGAAAAAGAAAATGAAGAATAAGGCTGGCGTTATTCTACATTTCTCTCATTGTACAGTGAGTGCCACAGGCAGGATGGGAAGTTAAAGACATTGATGGTTTTCCGTAGGATTTGTTGAATAAGAAAAATATAGAGATACACCAGCCTTATCCTTTACAGGATGGATGCAAGGTCAATCTAATGTTATTACATAAATGTCCCTGGTAAAGGAAAGTCACATGACCAAGGTACAGAAAAGAACAAATATACATATCAGTCTTAAAATCATATAAATTTACCAGTCAAATTAAATTTCTGTCTCTTACACATGTGCAAACAGCAACACTGAGAAACTATCCCTGCATCAGCCTGGTAATCAGCTAGTGCACAAAGCCTGAACCAATAAACTCCTACAATATGTCGATTACTGTCCCTACCATTTAGCAGTCTACTTGCAGGTTTACAGACCTAATTGCAGATGGAACAGTATAATTGTAGTTGGGACAAATGTCTTGTTAAACCTTGTTTTTATTTCCCTAAGCAGATAGCCTTTATTGCCCTGCCTACTTAGTGGAACCTTTTGTATTGGGGATATGCAGGGTCACTGAGGATTCAGAGCAAGCTCTCAGCGCAGGTGCACAGCTGACATCTGAGGACACCCAATGACCTCACTTGTCATTTTAATTATGCACTGCAACCTAGCTTGATCTGTAATGTACATGTTACCAAATACAAAGATGAGGCCAAAGGACTGGGTGCTTTGTGTTCTGCTCTATTCTTTGTTCTCAGTGACTTTTATTACTCACATTTGAACATTTTTACATTACATTTTATAGTGGTGACGAAAAGCAAACACAAACTTCTCATCAGGACACAATTGAGATATTTTCTTGAAAATAAGCTGCAGAAGGTAGCAGGCAAAAAATGACATCAATAATGAAGTAGAGCCATGTAGCAGGCCCTATAAAAACTCTGGCTGTTACAGTAATACGGTAATAGCTTTTCTTGTCTTGGGGTGACACACAGTTCACACCAACAGGGGATATACATCTTCCTTCCAACTGCTATGATCTTCTATTAATATATCAGGCATTGTATGTGCTTCAGCATTTATATTTTATAAATAACTAAATGATATTTGTTGTATTTGCACTATGCCATGAAGTGTTATCCTCTACAAGGTAGGGGGATGCAGATATGACAGAAACATTTCCGCTGTTTACTGAAGATCTGAGGGAGTGTCCTGGAACATTTTGAAAGGGCAGCATTAATCTTGTCTTACTGCAGTGACACAGGAAGGAGCTGCATGGGTACACTGTTGGAATGCAAACAGGGATAAGGTTAATGGAGAATAATACTTTAATGATACAACAGAGGTAGAAATGAACAGGCAGACCTTTGAACAGGATTTATTCATTAATTCCAATGAATCATTTTAATTATTCAACTCTGATTTGTCACCAAATTAATTAGAATGGCGGACTTGTAATAAAAGGCATGGGAATGCTGTTTCACAGTTTACCCTGTTTGTGTAGTCACTGCTTCTTTGCTTTGCAGGGCAGAACTGACACTGTTACATAACCTGTCAATACGCATGTTTCGCTTGTCATATATTCTGTACTACAACTGTATAGTTGAAACCGCCAGCCAGAATCTGCTGTGACTGCATCTATCAGTAATGCAGTGAAAAAACCCTGTTCACTCTCGATATGTGCAGCTTCTATATTTCAGCACCTCCACCACCCACAGCCCTACTGACCCTATAAAAAGATGTTAATGCTGTGTTAATGTCACACTGGATATCTTGAAATACAACATGGTGACTGGGAACTGTTCCTCCATCAGTATCCTAATGGTAATTACAAGGAGGGCATGTAAGAACTACCTCCAACTTGAATTGCAAAGGTTTTCAGCAGTAAACTGAAGAGATAAACTCGAATCTAATCTAATTACAGACAAAGAGTCTACAGCCACACTAGCGGCACTGTGAGACTGTAAAGACCTTGTAGTGAGTTGACCAAAATACTATCATGCTAACACAGAAAATGTTAATATGCTGATGTTCAGGTAATGTTCACAAAGTTTAACATATTGTTATAAGTACAGCTGATGCTGATGAGAATATAATTAGTGTTGCAAGTATTTGGTCTTTGATATGAATTAACCTGGAATTTTGATCTGATGTTACAGTAGATTAAAAAAAAGGGGATCACCAATGTTATTACAATTTGTCCTGTGGAATATGGATGTCTGTACCAAATTTCACAGCCATCAAAAAAAGCTGTTAAGATATTTTACTCTGGAGCAAAAAAAAAGTTTGCCTTGCTGGTTATAGATTATAGCCATCTTCCACTGCAGGCACTTTACAATATGTAACCTGGGGCTTCACATAACCTGAACTTTTAAGAACATTGTGAGGCTTTGGTACAACTTCCTTGTGTTTCTGCTATATTTTCCAAACCATGATATATGCCATTAAAGAAGCAACAGTGGGTCCAACTATGTGATTTGTATGTGCTGTATTTGGTAGGCAAGGAAACTAAGCTGCTGTGAGACAACAAAGGTTGTTATTGATTGTTTTTTTACAAGCAGGTTGGTGGCCCGCAATGGCATGAACCATATTAAACTACTTCTTAGTTTTTCAGTTTGCCCTGCTGCACACATTGTCATTCTTTTGCTATAATATTGTGTCAATTTTTATTTTTTCCCCTTTGGCTGTGTGACATGTGAATGTTTGTGCTAGACTTAGAAACCTTTTTCTTTTCTAATTGCTCTAGCTCCTCTGAACGGTCTTCTCGCTCCAATTACAAATGAGGGCCTGAACGCGCTAATTTGTCCAACAAGCATTCTTCATTGTTCTTCCATTTCCCTAGTCAATACAGATGTGGTAATAATAAAATAGTGGCTACTGTTGTGTTTGTTACAGTTATCCTTCTTCTGATGTGACTACACATCTGCTTGCCCAAAACAAGATTGACAGCAGGCATCTACTGAAAAATCTAGCAGATAGTATTACCTTAAATTTAGGTCAAGAAACTTTTCCCCAAAGTGGGAACAAAAGCAGATCCTGTTACCACAGCTACACTTTACATACATTTAGTATATATCTGCACTGTAAAAAGGCAGTCGGGTTGATGAAAGTAGAACTGTGGGCTCTGAAACAGAACTGAAATTGACAAGCGGACCCCAATAATGTCTTCAAATGGCCACTGTAGCTGAATACAGCGTGTGATTATCTCCCAATTGGGGCCAGGATTCTTCTGCATAATGTGGAATATGAACGTGAACCTGTTCCATCCAGGGTGCCCTGTCTTGAGTCACAACAATCAGTTCATCTGAAATCCCCTGCAAAGATCCAAGCCGCTAACAGTAACAAACAGTATAGTTCATGCCTTGCTTTAATGATTTACGCCTTGCAGTAGTTCCGTCATTTGTCTAGTTTGAGAGCTATATTTACTATTGACTGACTGATAAACCTTCATACCAATTTGTGGTAAATACAACAAGGTTGTTACCTTCCTTTATGGGTAAAAGAGGATTGAATGCTCTTGAATGCTCCTGAATGCTCTATTCAGCACTGATGACATTAATGACATTTAGCAGGCAGGTTATTATAATCAAACCCACAGATCAAGTGCCAGGCTGCCTTCTAAAGTGCACTTCTCAATGAAATAAAGATACATTGAATACTTTGCAGTCCTCTTTAGTAAAATGTCCCCTTTCAGGATAGATTTATTATCATGACTAATCATATAATGCCTGCTTGTTAGCAGCCTATGATTTATGCCTTCAGCTGTTGTCTAATGGAAGCAACGCCAAAACTATTATTGGTGACTATGAACTGGATCAACGACTAATCAAAATATTTTATATGGTAACATTTTTGTCTTTATTGCTGTGCAGAAAACCACATATTAGATGACCATATACTGACAATAACATCAGAGACATAAATATTAAGACTGGTATCTTCATCATAGATCATGACACAAGTCAGTTTTGTAGTATTACTTCACTGTCTTCACTGCTTTTATCTACACAGCCAGATAAAAGCTGCTGAATCAGGTTAAAACACACTATTTCTACTCTTATTCCTCTCACACTATAAAGACAAGCAGGTTTATAGAAACAAGTGAGAAGCAGAGAGAGAAAAAGAACAGTTAACAGGTAAGGTCATTCACTAAGCATTTTTCTCGACGGGCAATCATCTACTGACAAAGAGCAATACTTAACTACACTAAAATTCTACACTTTACTTTGTCTTTATCTACTTTATCTACTAATGACAGCTAATTGTCTACAAAAGCATGGGAAACCTACAGGGAACACCACAGAATAATGAAATCAACTACACGCATTAAATGCACTTTTCACATACAATACTGTGAAAAGTTGAATTTATATATAAATGTCAGTGTCAAGTAGTGACCATTGAAAATAACAACCTACCACACTGTAAACTATAACATAACATAACGAGACAATGTAATAATAAATATGTAGCAGCTGTGGTCTGCAGAGCCTTAAGTCACACAACCTAAAAATCCAGGTGACACTTCAACAATGTGACACAACACCAGTCACACGCTGGGATCTGTTAGACAGACTCATGTGATATGATAATTGAAATAAACTACATAAAAATAGGGAAGTAGCAAGCACTAAAATCTGTAATTGGTTGGTGAAATGATTTAAACCGGTCAGAGGCAAATTGTACTGTTCAAATATAATATTTTTTAAAGAACCAGGCTGGCCATTTACACTGTGAGGTTTGGTTAAGTTTTAGCCCAGAATTTTGAGCTTCACAGGTTAAATTGTCATGTGCATTTTCATTTAAGGGTAAACACTGGTTCATGGGGTCCTTTGTGTATTTATACAGTGAAGCTTTGTAAAGTAAATCAAGTCATTGTCGTGTGTGTTTGTGGTAGTGAGCAAAGTTAGCCTGTTATATTGTGTCAGTTCAATCTAAGGAAAGTAGTTCTTACTTTGTGGGGGGCCAAGGATTTACATGTCTTATTCCAAGCAAACACTACTGCAGGGAGCTTATATAAAAGTTTTCTTGCATTTATAATTAAATATACTTGTCATTTTTTTCCCATTGCATGCATGTTTAATTCTAAGGAATACTTACTAGTTACTAGTGTTTTAAGAGATGTAATTAAATTGCAAGCTCCGTGATGTCTATACCACAAGTAATTTGGGTGAACTGACCCAGTAAGACTATTGTATAAATGAGGCCCCAGGTGATTTGACTCCCCCTCTGACTGAAGGTGTCAGCTGCTGTAGTGTGCGGTTGAAATAAAAACATGCAGACTCCTGGCTGATAGTAGGCTACACTAATCTATTAAGATTTAGTATAGCTTAGTGAGTTAGCACCACGGTTATGGCCCTCAGCAGAGCAGACAGTGTTTTCTATGTGAGGCCGTAAAGCTACTGGGCTACCAATGCAGGAATCTGTTTGTTCCCTGATTCAAGCAAAGTCTGAGAACTAACCAGACCATGCAGCCGGAAATAACAGCATGCATACTGTATGGCCTAAAAAATTAAACATCTACATCTTTAAGATACTGTGACTGTCTCTACGTCTCAGAATAGAATTTGTCGACAGAAATAAACAGGGACAAGTAAATAGGGCAAGTCTAAATGGGTACTGGAACTAAAGGGATTAAATGTACTGTACTATGTGGCTAATGGTCTACATATTTAGTGCACAACTAAATGTAGTGAGCATTAAATGTGGGCTGATTGACAACACTTCTGCTCTGCAATAAAAAGGGTAGTCTACTGTGTAAGTTTGGGCTATTGCAACTAGAGTCAGGCTACCGTATTTAGTAGCTATACCTCGTATTTATCTGGTCGCGTCCAAGAAGCCTAGAGAGGACAAACACAGAGGAAGCAAAGACAAAACGTGACACAGTGGAGCAAAGTAAACTTTTGTAAAGGATCCAGACTGGAGAGCAATAGTGCATACTGGATTTACCTGTGGGACATGTGCAATGTTTTCATGTTTGAAGGACCATACCAGTGATTTTAAATGTTTTAGCTCATTGGCTACAAATACGTACATTGCTGCCAATCATTTTCCAGGGCATACCGGAGTTAATTTTTCGACCTTCCAGGTAGTTTTTGATTTACATCCATTTGCAGTTGCTAGGGAAATACACTTGAAACTGGACGGTGAGTTAGCTAATCCATCACAGTAGGCTTTGAGTCTGGTTTGGTATTGAATTGCTTATGCTAAAGTAAATCTACAATGCAATGTTAATGATACTTTGATCAAAACTAATGCAGACACAATTCTTACTGTGATAGATTACCCATCTCAAGTTTCTCATGTGTGCGATGATTTTGATACCCTACTAAAATAAATTGAAACCAATGCTTGCCTGAAAGGTAGGACAACATATTCTAACATCTACGACACTGCAACATGCTTTGAAAAGTGCAGCAGCAACATACACATGATTTATAGTCAAGGGGTTAGAACATGCATAAACACTGGTATTGTTCTTAAAAAACAAAAATGCTCACAAAACTTTGAATATTATAGGGATTTACATCAGATGATTTTTCTACCAAGTTGTATTTATTACAATTAAGATTAATTATGTCTTGAATTATACTACTCATTTCAAATAGTCAAAACAGAGCATAAGCAATATCAAAGGTTCAAGGTACTGAAAAGGACTATTGTGATGAGGTAAGGATTTCTGGCTTGGCTGTTTATCTGCTTTCAGAGAATATGCAGAAATGGTCAAAATGCCAAACTGAAGCATATTTTCCTGAAGCAGCATGGGGGCTTCTCAGTCTGTTATTAATTAATGTACTGTAATGAGAGAAAATTTGGAGAAACACTAAGGAAAACAGGGCATTGAAACTAATTATAAGGGGGCCATTACCGGTATCTAGGGACTTTGTTTTTCTAATCAGCAGCTTACTCATCATGGCATTCTGTTTTTTGATTAACTCATTCTTTATGTACAGAACACTGCTGTGCACCGCTTATCTTCTGTTAATAAAAAGGACATACAGATCATACTAATCTTATAGTGGGAAAAAAATATGGTATGAATGTTAAAAGAATCTCAGTATTACAGTGAAA
Source organism: Lepomis gibbosus (assembly GCA_029875015.1). Classification (NCBI taxonomy): domain Eukaryota; kingdom Metazoa; phylum Chordata; class Actinopteri; order Centrarchiformes; family Centrarchidae; genus Lepomis; species Lepomis gibbosus. Next base: position 11,831 of record JAPMOB010222498.1, on the reverse strand, counting down.
TCCCTTCTTAAGCGATACAATGATAACATCCTCTATACTTTTTACAAGTTAAAGAGGCAGTAGCAGTCGGGAAAATGGCTGTTCTGTCATTTCACATCATTATGAATGTGTCTATGCTCTTGTAGCCTGGCAGCCATGATGTAGAATCATAACGTGAATGGAGGACAGAGCGTGGCAAACAGGAAACATTCCAATGATGAATGACGATCCAATGAAAATTAGTGACAGCAATTACCAAATGGTCAGCAGGACTTTCTGGTTACAGCAGCATTTAATCAAAACTGATCTGACAGTGATAGATAGGAAAGAGAAGGATGATGATAGGCAGTGAATAGAGGAAGATACTCTGTGACAACTGAGAGTGGCGGTGGGCAAGTATTGCCTTGCAGGTAGAAGATAAGATTTAGTACAGTAACTCGCAAAACACCCATGAATGCATCGTGCTGTGTGAACATTTTGGCAGTGATAAATGGCAAGAGTTAATAGGAAAAACCAGGGACACCTTAGCTGAATCAACTTCTCCTCTGATAATCTTCCAGCACAAATGTGGAAAGAAGAGTCAAACATTCAGCTAGCAATGGATAGAAAAAACATACTATTGATGATTTACTTATTTAATTGTAAGTCATACAATTGGAAAGCTTGTTTAAAGTTTGTGGCACTAAAAGTAAAGCCATGAGGTCATTCAAATCAATTGCATATTTTTAATGTGAGTATGAATCTAGCATAGCAGAGATACCTTCAGCACACTACTGACTGACATACTACCGACATTCTATGTAATTCAGTATTTGCCATGGAAATGCCATTATGTTTTTTTTTTCCAGGCATGAAACTGAGGTGGAGACATGCCACCAGCAGAAACACTTTTTGCATAAATTTCTACTTTTGGCACAACACCCAGATGCGCAGCTCAGGTAAAAGCAATTTCTTCTCATGTTGGAAATCCCTGATTTCATCCATCCTTGCTCAAAGTTGTGTTGTGCACAAGTTTTTTTTAACTCACATTATTTGACTAATTTCATAATGACTAATGTGATTTAGTGGGTTTTGCTGTTTCATGCGCTTTTATGTTTTTATTATTACCTATGAATCCAATATATTTTGCTGAGCTAAATAGTTTCCATGGCCTGGTATTATGTACAATATGACACATTAAGATCTATAACTTCCTTGGGCAAAATGCCTGTGATGAAGGCATGCTTGATGATCCCAATAAATAATAGTAAACTGAGGCCAGATATATTTTTGGTGCTTTGGAATGTCTCTTTACTAGTTGATGAATGACTAACAACCGCTGCTACTCTTCGCTTCCATAGAATTTGGTGTAAATCTGCATAATTGGTTTCTGGCATGAAACACAAGCAAAATTGCACTGTTCTTCCCATGAGAAATCTAAACGCAAAAGAGGCTAAACCTTTCAGAGGTTCTGGTTATAGCAGATGGTTGATGGAGTTAAAGTGAATTACTTAAATTAAAAAAAATGTATTAAAAATTAAAATTTCACAGTCATATATTTGATGTTAAAAATGCTCTATGTAGCAGCTTTAAGACATAATTCATCACACAACTCTAGCTGAATACAGCTGGACAGAACTGTGAAGTAAAGTAGGCCAGTATGGCCCAAATATTGTGCAACTGAGTCCTTTGTGTCCTTTGGGATTTAAGAGGACAGGTGTTTTCACTGCATTTACTGTGTGTCTCTGAGAATAGCACGCCTATTGTTACATGCATATCATTTGTAACATTCACACAACAACGGTGTTTGATCATGTAGCAAGGGTTTCCCACATACCACTTTTTCATCGACAATTTCATTGTAAGAGAGAATCCTAGAGAACACACAAGAGAAAACGTGCTTTTTCTTGTACTGCTGAATGCTGAAAGGTGACGACTGACTGGTTATCTCTCATACAATGACCTAGTTTAATCAGAAATCTGTATATTTGACGTGGCAGAGAGTTATTAAAAATACAACACAGACTGTAACATATTCAAGTATAGCCTGTGATAGTATTATCATCCAGCTTTTTTTTACCAAATCATATTATTTCTTTGTGACCCCAAAGCATATTTTCAAAGGCCCGGTACCGGTCCATTACCCAGGCGATAGGAAGCTCTTCAAGAGAACTGTACAGTACCTTACCTCCATTATTATCATAAGTAATATGAAGGTGATTATTATCATTGTTGCAGTATCTAATGCAAGCTGAAGCACTAACCAACATAGAAGGTGTTCTTCCTGAATCCACAGACCTGCTAGAGGGAGCAAGGTAATTATCTTAATACTATTTACTGCATCCACAGCAGAAAATTACCCCTCTGAAGTGACTAATCCGTCTACTGCTCACATGATGCATGTTGTCAGAATAGACCGCTAAGATGGATTTTTCAAAATTATACCATTTTAATGAGCTGATAAGAGTATAACAATAGACGTGGGATGAGATTCTTCCTTCAGGCTGGCGACCGCCAACACGTTGTGACCACTGTGATGGAGAAAATGCATAAAGATGGTATTCATAGCTCACACGTTTTAAGAAGCCTTTTACCATGTTCTATAGCAAAGCTTTAATCCAGTGTTATCTCCAGTATCCCTGAAGAACGTAAAGAGAAAAACGAGGACATGCACCAAAGCATGACAAAGATGCATAAACCTTATGTGGTATTACGTGCAAAGATTTATTTTTCCTTATATCATTTTCATCGTGACAAAAAGTGCCCACTCATTTCCAAAGTGGATAATCACAGCAGTTTGCCAAAGGAGCATAACTGAGATCTAAACAATCAGATTTTAAGGTGGAGGGGGGCTTCTGGATTTTAAGCAATAATTTGGCAAATTTCACTGACATCATTTCCCCCTTTTTCAAACTAATTCTCACTTAATTTTCTGTGAATTTCCATTGAGCACTTTTCATAGTAATTTAACAAAAATATTCCTTTTTAAATGCTAATGATTAATAGGAAGTGAAATAGAGTGTTACATATACTCTTAACTTTGGGGAATATCATGCCATGGTACTGCCTGGAAATTGGTTTTATGGCAATCTGCACACTATCCCCTCTAGCATTCATGATGGAAATGTACAAAATCATTAGTGCAATTCCAGCAGTATTGGAGAAGGCTGCCGAAAGTTTAGAGAGATGGAAGAATCCAAACTTCACTGTACAAAGAGCAAATGCAGGTGGCAATAAAGGATTCAATTTGAGTTTTGAGTGTATGATGCACAGTAAGCAGTTTGAGCTGAGATGCTAACTGATTGGCTATTAATGGTTTAAGATAGGAGGAAATAAAGCAAAATGGAGTTATTTCAAGACCATAAACTGAATTGCTGGCATTGTCCATCTTTGCAAAGAAGACAAAATCAGTACCTGCTCTCCTTCAGTGAATACCCTTTTTTCAAAACTCCAGGAGATGGTGGGTGTGGGATCGCCTGAGGCCTCACAGGTGAGGGTGACTTGCTCTTCAAACTCTGAGGCAGTCTGGTTATTCAGGTAGGTAATCTTGGGTTGCACTAGAAACAAGACAAAACTGTGTAATTAAAAATGACTTTCTAAATGCTGTTCCACTGATCAAGACACTGCAAAAATGTGCATGTTAGGGGTTTTGTAGTTGCAGCCTACTGCTGGTATGTGTTAGCAATGTTGTCCCTTGTGGTTGTATCATCATCTTTCTAAAGTTATATTCATTAAATGTTTTTAATTCTGAGGAAAAATTGTTGGACATTTAGCTGTTAGATGTCCGGCTTACTTAAAAGCAACAAGTGGGTTTATCAGAGCTTTGTTGCTGGAAAAAAAAGTTGCCTGCGGCAGTAAAAAATAATTTAAAAAACTCAGCAGAGCTGCTGCAGAGTTGGCTGATAATTCAGTGTTAATTAAGTGTTTTTCATCACCATAAGTAACATCTTTAACATTGCATTTGATTAATTGTTAAACAACATGTATTAGTGCAGTTTTAAATAGCTGTTGCATATTGTTAGAATTATTGTAGTAAAGAATATAGACAGGCTTCATTAGCATTGTGGTTTCATACTCCATTGACCTATAATAGAGCTGCAAGCACATGGTTACATAAGGTTGTTGCACATTTTCTCATGAAAGGAAACTCTAGTGTGATATCTTTCAATGTCTTAGGGGGTGACTTAATTAGTTTTCAATAGGACATGCTTCTCTTTAAACTGTATGCGTCACAGTCTGTAACCCTGCACCCAAGCACTGGACAAGATGTAGAGAAGTGTATAGCAAATGTCAATACATACAAACGGCCAGAGAGAAAAAAAGAGCCACAGTGTTCTTTATGCTATCACAAGCGAATGGAGTTATTCTCTTACCAAACACGTTCAGGCTGACTTCCTCTGCTTTCTCTCCTGCCTTGTTCTTGGCAATGCAAGTGTAATCTCCTTCATCCACTTTCTTGACATCTTTTATTACCAATTCTGAACCATCCTCGTTCAGGGTGTACTTATCACCCGTTTCAAGGACGATGTTGTTACTGTAGCAGAGGGAAAAAGAGGAAGAAGACATGGCAGGGTTCACATCACAAATGTTTGCTTACACATCTTGAGGGGCCTACGAATATCTTTCTTAAGTCACTGACAATGGTTTGTTTGGGGTTTTTATCTCAGAAATAGAGCAGCATGTACACAACAAAGGCTGGGAGATCAAAAAACTGTCCTGTGATGTCTGCCTCGCCAACATTTTCACAGCTTTTGTTTGCCTCAGCTCTCCTTTGGCCCTCACATCTGTGTTTTAAGAAGGTCATGCACCAATTTGTTGATGATGCATGTTTTTTTATGGATTTGAGAAAACCATCTTTTGCTCCTGGGAAGTAAACGTCTTCACTAGAGGTTAGAATTATGTTTGCGAAGAATTAAGGATTTTTGTGCCTGAAGAAGCAGCTTTCTTGAAGACCGACAGTGAATGACAAACAACAAGTAGAGATTTTCTCCTCTGTCTTTTTTACTGCCTCACCCATCAGTCCTCCTTGCAACCTCACTGTACAGTATGTCTCAAACCTTCTTCAGGAACTGCATCTGCCTTAACACCCACATCACATACCAGTTTTGCTGCATGGAAGACAGCTGTGGGCCACATTAAAGTGTTCAACAGCCTTATTCACTCACATCTCTGCAAAAAAGCCTTATTCAAAGATTCCTCTGCACAGCGGTGGTGCTGCTGCGTGACAGCCATAAATGATGGACCATAAATATGAAAGTACATTGAGGAAACCGCTGTATGAAGAGAAATGATGGTTGGTTATTTGTATTTGTCAAAACTGAGTGGTGATCAAGCATCAACAATTCATAGTGAATTAAGTTAGTTGACATATACTATACCAGCTAATGGTAAATCCACTAGGTTTGTGTGTAAAGTCATTACGAATTTCCTAGAAAGAACAAGTTACTTTCAATCTAGAAATCTTATCAAGTCACATTACTATCACTACTCAGAATCTTTCAAGCTTAATAATTTAACAGTTTTCAATCAAGACCTTTAGTGTTTAGGGCAAGTAGCTAAAATACTATCCTCCTCTGAAAACAACCCATCAGTCATATGTTTGAATGTGTAACTATGTTCTGTCTGTCTGTAACAAAGGTGGAAGCGGTGTGACATTGGTGAAGAGCCTCAAAACCTCAAACAGAGGTCAGCATGAGTAGATGGATCAGCACAGTGTGCAATTTTGACAATGGTGACTGATAGTGAAAAACCATGTCATCTTGTCGATAGGGGTGCTACAACAGAAATGAAAAGCTGCCTTACTAATACTCATAAAAGCCTCGTTGGACTTGCTACAGTCATGCAAATATAAAAAGATGTAAATCTTATCATTTCTCCCCAATTATTTGTATGAAGGCCATGCAAATTCATATGCATCCCCTAGTATTTACAACTCCCTGAAATGTACAGTATGTTGTGCATATGCAATCCTTTCAAATAGGGCACGAACAGTTTTTCAGCATCAGCAGCAAAGAAGAGAGTATACTTTTTTTGTAAAACAGCAAAGCAGCGGGACTTCCACTTCAATACTGGCAGTGCATCTTTGTGCTTCAGTGTCTGGTGGTCACTACATGCAGTGTCATACCCTTGGTGCGTCTGCACATTGTCATTGTGTCCAGCAGCTGGAGACAGAGGGCAGAGAAATCCTGACAACATCCCCAAAAACCTGTCCATCTGATTACTACATAGCACTCTCCTCCAGTTGAGATATGGGCTATAGAGCGCAGCCAGTTACTGAAGGGCACAGTGTCACCCTTAAATAAGTGTCATTGATAAAGCTAAACCCATCCTGCGCAAAAGATAAAACTGAACTCTTACTTGATTAGGATGGTTTGTATCAATTGCAGCTATTATAACAATTCCTGGAACTACTAAGGAAAGCTCTTCATGGTGACAATCCCTTATGAAAGGACACACTATGCACCAATCCTTGTTCTGGAAAGAGAAAAAGCATAAGATGGGAATTCTTGACTAATGGATTTCTACCAATAGTGAAAATCATAGTATAGATTTTAGGTAAAAAGTAAAGCCAGGCCACAGGAATGAACTAAAACATTATTGCTGAATGATAAAAAATCTATAATTGGAGCTGTGTTGCTTGTTTAGAAAAATATTTATAAATATTCTAATATTTTACCCTTCTGAGACAAATTACTGACATGTTTTAGAGTTCTAACAGTACAAGTGTAACCAGAATTGGTACAAAAGATCTTGAGTTAAAGCGTCTGTTTTTGTGCATTTATCATTTTGTCTTACATTGCTCTACATCATCTTCATACAACTGTATCTGATTAAGCCATTTTTACTTATTTGGCATATTACATCTGAGAAAATAAGTGTCTTACTGAACTCTATTGTACTGCCTTGATGTATGCTTTCAGTATTTTTGGCTACCTTGTCTTTGAAGTTTTTGGTGAGGTGACACATAAAAGTTCACTCAGCACCGTGTATGTCTTTTTCTGATTTATTTTTCACATCTTTGCTTTGGAAATGTTTCCCTTTGAGGTCAAGGAAAAGAGGTTAGGAAAAAAAATAAACAAAAGGTTTAATTTTTGTGACATCTCAGATCTAACCTTGATGCTATGCAGGATCCTACTAATCAAAATAGGTCAGTGACAGCAGTGGGTGACTTACTGCGCCCAGGTGACAGTGGGTTCAGGAAAGCCGTCTGCATCACAGGCCAACAAAGCAGAGCTATGGATGTCTGCTGTAGCGTTAACATCTGACTGCCTGGCACGGATGGTGGGAAGCACTGAAAAAGAGATGACAAAATACAAGATAAATAATGAAGCATGCAGCATGCCGCAAGTGTATATAACTTCTGAGGTATCTAGATACTCATAATGATCAATAAATACCTGTTTTGCTAATGCCTATCATTATTGATATACAGTATGACAGTAATGATGCTAGTTCATAAACAAACTACTGCAATACTGGTTGACAAAGAAACTAAAGAAACTACAGACTTAAGCTTCAAATCAAACCAATTTACTGCAGAAAGTATGCGTATAAATTTGCAGGACAATACCAGAGCTATACAAAGCCCATCGTTTTCTGTAAAATGGAAATAGTTCTTTAGATTTTGATATTTGGTATGCACATGCAGATATTTTAGATCATGTTGTTGCTAAAGCAAAGGTCAATGGGTACCAATCAACAGACCATGAATACCCATACCAAATTTCACGACAGTTTAGCCAGTAATAGTTTTGGATATCTTGCTCTGAACCAAAGAGTTGAACAAGTGGACAGATGAAATGACCAACTGACATTATCATTCAGGGCAGAAAAAGGGTATATAAACCACATTCAAGACTTTAAAAAGAAGATTTAAATCATTACTATACCTTACTATGTTGAGCTACAGATCAGGCAGGGAGCAGAAGGTAAAGGAGATGCAGTGCTTACCATTAACAACAACCTTGATCATCCTGAAGTCTATTTCTCCCCTGGCCATGACACGAGCCTCACAGTTGTACATGCCCTCATCAGTCTTCTTCATACTGCGGATCTGCAGGTGGCCATTATCCATGATCTTGAATCGCACTTAAACATAAAAGGCAACATAGAACAGCAATTTATCACATATTATTAGAATTATCTTGATGTAATAAAACAGTAAACTTAAAGCTTTTTGTCTGCTTTAGTATTGGTTTGTAACATTTTGAAAGAATATGTTCAGTGCTTGATCTCAAGGCAAATTATGTATTTTCCCTTCTAGAAACCACAGCAAGTTAAAATCAGGATTCATTTCTTGTCAATGGATCACAAATGGAGGGCCATGTTTGTATGCAATTTCTAATACTTTAATACAGTCTAAAAAAATCCAAAATCTTAGAAAAAGCCAATAGGTGTGACATTAAGTATGATTATTTCCTTCAATCTTGAAAATTTGACTGTGCACATAAAATCAAGTAAAGGTTCAAAAGGAGCATTTAATACCTGAAATAGTCAGACAAGAAGTTCGAGCCAGATTAAAATGTCCCAATTATCCCCGGTAATCATGCAATTACTCGAGTGGTTGGAAAAACACAGAATGCCCCGCATGACAACTCACCTACACTGGAATATTTCAGCAGTGTTTTACAACCATCACAGAGTCTGACAAACTGTTGCACCTGTAATTTAACCAGACATAACCCTAACCAGGTGTTGTTTCTCACATGTTTTGGGGGAAAGCCATTAATAAAACACTGGATTAAAAACTGGGACTATTTAGGGTGTAACTGTTAAGTGTGCCTTTCACAGGTCAATTGATTCCTTCTTTGGGGAACAAGAACTCCTCTACAGAAGTCCAATGCCTCCAGTCCAATTTCCATGCTAATGAGCGGGTACAAGTTTTGATTTCTTTGCCTATTTAATAGAGGCCCACTGTGTAAACTAAAGAAAGCATGTTTGCTATAAAAACCTGATGCATATAATTATGTACTGAGTGCTAGAAGGGATGTTGGCTTGGGATAAAGTATTATTTTTCTTCCCATTTCCTTTGAGATTTGTGCATGTTTAACAATCCCACCTCATCTATGATCACCATTATCTTCCTGCCAGTCATGCAAGGTAATTAAGTACATTTACTGTACCTAAATAGAATCATAAGGTTTACCTAAGTATTTCAATTGTATGCTAATTTTCTCTTCTACTCCAATAAGGGAACAGGGAATACAGTACTTTTTCCGCAACTAGATACAGTAGCTGTTAGTAGGGTTAGAGAATTACAGTTTACAATCTATGCATTTTAAAGGCCGTTTCAGATTTTATATTGGATATGTGTAGCATTATGTCATTCACTCCCAGATCAATCTACTAAAATATTGTCCAATAACTTCTTCAAACAGTTTCTTAACAATTCACATAGAAAAAAGTGTCCTCTCTCCTAATGTTACTCTCTTTGTAAATTGACTAAATTTTTTTTAAAATAAATCGCTTGACAGAGCGAAATACAGACACACCAAAAGTCTAATAGACTCTTATGTTATCTGAGCTCTTAAGCTCCTTGTCAAGTACAAAGATGATTTTTAACCTACAACAGCTCCTAAACAATAGTTATAAATACATAATATATATCAGTGTCTTCGGTGAAGCCTCTGGGCCTTGAGGGCAAAAAAGGTTTCCGATGACTCATTGTTTTTGAGCTATAATACTTTCAATAATATGTTTTTACTTATAAGCTGTTGTTACCTGTGGATACAGACTGGTGCATGTTTATTTCACCTCACTGGCGCCCCCTGTCCTCAGGGGCCTCAATCACTATAGCAACCATGACTCAGCAGCCGATGGACAGATATGGACAAAGCAGTCTAACATCCATGATGGCTCCTCTCCTGGGCCCATTTTTTATGTTTTAAATGATATCAACAACGCCTTCACACATGTTGTGACAATGACTAATGAACCTCTATGATATAGCTTGTAAATACTTGTACAGGTGATGTTGGGACTTATTACCTGAGGTAATAATAGGACTAACACTGACACAAATAGTATCAGCTATACTACTTCATATATTCCTGGATGAATGCTACTATTACATTCAGCGCCTGGCAACAATGTAGTGCTTCCCCATTCACATCGACTTGGAAAATATCCCAAATTAGAAAACAGGTGACCGGGATATGCACCAAGCAGCAGGAATACTCAAAATTTCTCTGAAATGTTCTAGGTATTAGTTGATTTGCATTTTACATAAAAAACAATATTTGATCAGCTTTTAAAGTAACACATTGTTATATATTAAACTAATCAACATATAGAATATTTAAAAGCAGCTCCAACAGCTAAAATATTTTAATGCTGCATATTCAGTATGTTAAACCATTAGTCAGAAGGGCACATTCTGCATTATGAATACCTTCACTCTCGATACCTCTTTGGTTTAGTTGAATTTTGAATGATTTTTACTTGTAGTCTAATATTTGAACACTGGATCCTGCCGTGCTAAATAACTTTCGTCCTATCTCTGTATTACCTTTTGTTTCGAAGGTGTTGGAAAATGTTGTTCTTGACCAACTCCAGATATTTTAAAAATGCAATGATATCTGTGAAAAATTTCAATCTGGTTTTAAGTCTGCTCACAGTACTGAATCTGCCCTCTTGAGAGTTTTAAATGACATTTTTCTATCCACAAACACTGGTAACTCTGTGGCTCTGGTACTTCTGGATCTATCAACAGCCTTTACTGTTGACCACTCTATCCTGTTATCAAGACTTGAGAATTATGTGGGACTAAAAGGTATCGTCCTTCAGTGGTTCGAGTCTTATCTTTCGGGTCGAACCTTCAGAGTAAAGTTAGGAAATTGTTCCTCTTCTGTTGCGTACTTAACCTGTGGTCTTCCCCAAGGATCTATCTTAGCACCTTCTCTCTTCTCTCTATATATTTTAACTCTGGGCAGTATTCTAAGAAGACATGGGGTATCTTTTCACTGCTATACAGACGATACTCAAATGTATGTTCCAATCAAGAGAAATGATCCCTCAGCCCTCTCATCATTAGGATGTTTGTTTAGATGAAGTTAAAGCTTGGCTGAACCAAAATTCTTTATTTCTAAATGAAAACAAAACTGAGATCATCGTTTTTGGGGCCACTGGTAATCCTCAGGCTACCATCTTCGATCTAGGCAGACTATTGGCTCATAGATCTTCAAGTGTGCAGAACCTGGGTGTTCTACTAGACGAGTTGTTCTAAACTTTGATAAACAAATCTCCTCAGTAATAAACTCAAGTTTTTATCAACTTTGTCTGCTGTCAAAAGTCAAAGCTTTCCTAAATAATAAAACTCTTGAGATAGCTGTTCATGCCTTTATCACCACACACATAGACTATTGTAATTCACTTTACTGTGGTATTTTGAAAACTCAAACTGCTCGTCTTCAATTAGTGCAGAATGCTGCTGCAAGATTCCTTTCAAATAGTCGTAAAAGTGACCATATCACCCCAATTCTGAGGTCTCTTCACTGGTTGCCCATTAAGTTTAGAATTGATTTAAAAATCCTTTTATTTGTTTATAAATCTTTATGCAGTTCCGAGCTACCTATCTGAACTGCTGCAACCCTATACTCCATCAAGAAGTTTGAGATCTAGTGATAAGAACTTGTTACTAGTCCCACAGTCCAAACTCAAACGTAGAGGGGATCGAGCATTCTCGAGCAGTGGTTGGGCCTCGGCTGTGGAACAATCTGCCCCTAGAAATTAGGATAGCCCCTTCCGTAAGTCGCTTCTAAAAATGCACTTGTTTTCCTTGGCCTATAAATAAGTTTGGTTAGTTTTACTATTTCCCCTCTGAGTCTGATGCTGCTTTTCCATTTTTATTATAGTTTGATACTGCCATTTCTGTT
>JAPMOB010222481.1:0-33392 GCA_029875015.1 Lepomis gibbosus | reverse complement strand
TGCTGCCCTGTTCCACGGAGGGGGAGACAGGCACCACCATGCCAGTCAACCAAATGATTTGCTAAAGTAAAACTCAAGTGGAACAACAGCTAACTCTCCAGTCGAGCCTGGGCCATCATCTCTCTTTCTCTCTCTCTCTCCCCTCATCCCCCCACCCTTTTGCTCCCGATTCCCACCAAATCTCAAGCTTGGTTTGACAGCAATAAAGCGTGCTGCTCAGGCAGGGAGAGCTAGTAATATACGTTTTTCATACAGATCATTTTCAACTGAGATATAGCCAGAAGGCTGAAGATGAATATAGTGTACAAAACGATGACAAAGAATGGGTCACAAACTACAGAAAAAGACAAAGATAGATGGACGACAAGGGACTTACACAACAACACTTAAAGTCTTTGAAGACAGTATTATTACACGGTTATAAATATGGAAATTTGATTTTGTACTCTAGACCAGCAGTTCCCAACACCTCTCCTGGAGTAGCCCTGCATGTCTCTCCTTGTCATAATGTAGCGTTGGGAGATCATAAGGGGTTGATCATTTCAATCAGCTGTGTTGGAAAAGGGGAAGATCTAAAACATGCAGGGCAAGGGGAACTCCAGGAGAGGTTTGGGAAACACTGCTCTAGACTATAGCCAATAAACAACATCATTCACATCCTGAAAAATAATACAATATTTCTGTGTGCGGCCAGGATCTCTTCTTTTCTGTGCAGTGTGCAAGCTGCTCCTCGTTGTTTATCTACCATGCACTAGGACCATGTTGAGAGTTGTCTGCAAAAGTTAGTTGCCTGCTGGAAGAAGGGTGGATTCGACGGGCAGAAAGAAGTGCAGCATGAAACGAGCTAGAGCCCAGGGCCAGGAAAAGTAAACAGGTATTCATAGCCAGTACACAGCCAAAGCTGAGGGAGAGAGAGATCAATAGCTTAATGGAATTAGCCTGGCTTTGAAATATGACTGCCAATCGTATTTACTGAAGGCTGTTTATGTTTACTATAGAGTGACACTCAATATTTAAAAGGCAGGCACAGAAACTTGTCCAAACCAACAACAGGAAGAACAAAATCTTGATTGCTGCTTCAACACAACAGCTGTCTGGAGTCATCTACCTCTAAAGAAATAGTAACGAGATACAAAGCCACATTAAGTGGCCCAAGGCTTAGATTTGTGTTGCCCTCATGCTTTTTCATGTCTTATCTACTGTACCAAAAAAGAGATTCACATTAAATTTAATTTAATCCATTGTCCGTACCCATTCCCACAGAGGCCTTTATGGATTTACCCATCCCCCATGAGAATGATCGCACATAAACTAAATCTGCGTCTGCTTGCATTCATTGACAAAGGTGAGTTAACTGTAAACAGTCTGGCTTAATGCCAGATTTTGTTTACCCCACCTGACAAAGCCACAAGTCTTACATCGTCCTCCACTTAGGGTAAAAGCTGTTTTTGACTTAGTTGCATTGGTGTGAACAAAAGGTTATAACAAATGACTAAGCTCCTGTACTGCAGCTCCTAAGCCTCTGCTTGTGAAAACAGCCTGCAACCAGAGAGTAAATCCCCCTTACCCCGGACTGAAGGCAGCAGAGAGGTGACACACGGAGACACCCATACTGTACACAGATATAAATACATCCACACACCAACATACTCACAAAAAGCCAAGCTCACCACAGGGATGGCGGGTGCGGCAAGCGATTAAGGGCATGGAACAGATGCCCACCTGCTCCCCCTGAACCTGGCCGTGCCTCAGCTATGCCAGGGTGCCCAGGGTTGCCCCTGGGTGCCTTAATACACTGTTTCCATCTGTTGCCTGGAAAGTGAAGGGCAGAGATGTCCAAGTGCATGGGCATTACCCCCCCTCCCATCACCCCCATCAGCCCTCTCTCTCACTCTACATGTAGCTCTCTCTCACTCTTTCTCTGTCAGCGCTCCCTCTTTAAGCCTGCCATCTCTGTTGAATGCACCTACCAATCCACTGTGAGAGGAAAATTGTACATTATAGGAATAAAACTATGTCTAACTCTTCCCTTCACACCATCACACCAACTAAGCAGTCTCCAGCTTTCAGCTGACAGTCCAGGTCTGTGCGTTTAGTATAATGATGGCATGAAGGCAGGGAGGGAAGATATGAAGAAAGCTGCCCAGCATGTCTCCTTTGATTTAGCTCAATCTTATCCATTTATCAAAGAAAGGTCTGTATTTGCACACTGAACAAAACAGCAGCAAGAAAAAGAAAAAAAGGCTACCTATGTGAGTGCAGTGTGTTTACAGATAGAATAAAACATTAATCACTACATATAGTGTGCTGAACTATCTGTCCATCAAATAATAGTGATTCTGGATTTTTTTTCCATCTCCTTTACTGCAGTTGTAAATGATTATTATCAGCACAATGCCTGCCTTTATTCTAATTACCTTGTAAATAAACTTGCTTGTCATTACTTTTCAAACCAATTACAGGCTGCCTAATGGAAGCGCTTAATTAGCAGACACTCTACCGGAAAAAAAGAAAGAGACAGGGGGAAAGAAAGGGAATGAATAGAAAAAAAGGAAAAATGCGGTTGGGGGATGCACTGCATTCACTGTGTAATTATACAGTCATCAGATGTTTTTTTTCTTCTCCTGTGCTGTTTCGCAACGGTGCCACAATAGAGGTTGGACCTCTTTCTGTCTGTTAAGAAGGCAGCTGACAATGGAACACTCTGCAGGCGGTGACCCGGACCCCCTAATAGTGCTGTGGCAACCGCGGCCCTCACAGCGGGAGGACAGGAAACAGCAGAATACTGCATGTTGGCCAGCCCACCCGCCCCCACCACCACCCAACGCCTCTTCCAAACAACAAGCCCTATAAATCTCTAACACACTTGCCTTAACACCCCATCATCACCTTTATTTCACAGTGATGCAATCCCTGCAACTAAAGACATCTTATTCCTGCATAATAATGTCATCAATTCCATTTGAAAATAAAGAAAGAAAGAAATAGTACAATAAACCAAAATCAAACACAGCAGGTGTTTGATTTTGGTTTATTGTACTATTTCTTAACAATTTGGGATTGGGATTTTACTTCATAGTCTTTGCTCTCCAAGAACCTTTGAAAAACTGCCATTATACAAGACAAACAAAATAAAACTGATTTGTTGGCTGACATTGATACTGCCATGTTTGGGATAATGGCAGGCCTTTCTATTGACTGTCAGGGCTAGTCGCCATTATTATAATTAGAGTCCATTTTCCTTGACAGAGAGCTTTGGGAGGGGAATGCCCCTCTGTCATTAGCAGAAAATGTTCCAGCCCTAGTAACTGCCTCCTGAAAGGGTTGTGACTAAGATGCAGGGGGAACAACTGTCCACTGTTTCCATAGTATTCCTAAAGCCTTTTCTAATGAATAAGGCAGGAGGGAATATAAAGATAATCTATACAGAAGAAAATGGAATATGGCACTACAGACTTTACTGTTGGTGGGCTAGGAAAGGAAAAATCATGCATGCAGCTGTTACTGTAACCGTGACATGTATTCCTCCATTACAGCCTCAAAGATGCTTATAGTAAGTGTGAAATGCATTAAGGAAGAAAAAGGAAAACAGCTGTAACTATCTACGAGCTGACAGGAGTGCTGGCCTGTTCCACGGAGGGGGAGAAAAATTCTTGAGCGCTGCTGTTATCAGCCACAGTTCATCTGACTGAGGTGGGTTGGGAAGGAGAGAGGGGGTGATTACAGCCATGTTAAGACCTGAGAGAGAGAGAGATCTGTACCCGGAGAGATTAGACACTCATCATTCACAAAAAGGTAGGGATGGAAGGAGAGAGGGATGAGGGGTGGAAGAATGGCGATGGTGGTGGCAGCAGTGTTATACTGGTGTTTGGGGTTTAATATAAGAATTCTGCCAGAATAATTGTGTTTCGGCCCTTATCCTCGGCTGCATCAGGCGTCGTTTGGCGACAGTTTCGGGTGCCTTATCTGCTGCCATTCTCTCCCTATCCAGACCCAATCAAATTTGCTCTGGCTAGCTGGGGACAGGCAGAGGAGAGAGGAATACAGCAATGATAAGAGGTGGGGGGGGGACTTGTATTTTTTTTATGTGTGAGGGATTTTTTTTTCTAATTTGAAATGAACAGTTTGCTTGGCATGCTTATCTTGCTTTCATTAGTGGGCTGTCATACTGTGAAGGCAGCCACAGAGTGAGGCAGGACTGCAGGCAGGGAGGTGAGAGAGAAAACAGACAGACAGGCTGTTAGAGGAGTAGAGAGTCATGCAGGTAAGAAAGAAAGACAGGAAGGGGAAGAGAGAGGCAGACAGCCAGGTATGAGGGCAGGAAGAACGGCAGGGGAGTATAGACAGATTAATGTCAGGCATACTCTCTGAACAAGTGCATCTTAACAGCAGCATGTCAAGAATGACTCACAAATTGAGCGATACAGTAACCTGATAAAGGCTGACAGACATAAGAAGTTAATCTATATTTGTGAATGTGCCTACAGCGTGCGTACAGCAAGCATGGTAGTCCAAAGTTGAACCAGAAAGTCGGTCTGTCAACTGTGATGGATGTTAACAACAGACAGTTCAGCTTATAATTTTTACTGTTCACCATTACTTTATCCTGTACATATTTTTGTCTAACCTAGGTTCATTTAGAACCAGTGTGATAACCTCACTGTAATGGTTTTTGCCATGTCAACATATTTTTATGTCTCTTAGCAAATAACTGGTTGGCGCAATGTTACTATAACCACTTTCACCTGGGGTGTATGAAACCAGAATTTCGCTTTAAGTCTTACATTATAGTATAGTACTCTCTATTTGGGGAAGAAGATCAGTGGCATTAAATCACAATGATGCCTGTTGTCTATTAGCAGGCATAATATGATGTATCAGCCACCTACTAGGGGCCTAGAGCAGCACATAGCCATGTACCCACGCAACACATGTGCACACACATACACACATGCTCTACAACTGTGCTATTGTGTAGGAGGTCTGCGAGCTGCTTGTGCAGTTTCCATTTTAAAATGTATTCTTCCATGGACCATAAAAAATTGCCTCCTTCATGCTCAAAATATCCCCTGCCATTTTCCTAGCATTAGTCATGGTCCTGTCTGAAAGAAAGAGATGAGGAAACCGCATAGGGTGGCAATGTAAATGCTGCATGTACTGCATGACTGTGTATGTTTGTGACGACTCACTAAGAAGTATGTGAAATGTTCATGTGCGTACGTCTGCATGTGTGTCTTTTTGCTGATCTACTCGCCATTCAGAACGAGCAATTCTGTTCTCATTGCTTTGTTAGAATAAGAAAATTAAATAAACACACTGAGATACATTCTCAAGTTAGGGAGAAGCCCTCAGGGCATAGAGATGGGTTTGAATTTTAAGGTTAATTTGTGCAAAAGAAATACAAAACACAATTACACTGGCCTTGAAAAAACTGTGTGCTCTCAGATGTGCGGTAATATAAGTGAACATGTTCAGCAGTCTTGGCTGAATCCCCCGTCATCATGATCTTAGCTCGACTGATTGCAAATGAAAAGTTGGTGTGTGTACATGGTTTAATTACAAAATACACTGATTTCTGTCCACATTAGATTATTACCTTCTGAATTAATTTGCTAACATGAAAGAATAATATACAGGTATATCATGTCATACTACAGATTGTACAGCGGTGAAGTATCAACAAAGGTTTTAAGCTGTAAAGTTACTTTCTCTTATCTTACCTTGAAGTGTGACTTATAAATGCCATGCTGCTTACTTGGAAGACTTTGCAGCGCAAAACAGGTTGTGAACAGTTGTTGCAAACCTTTAACAACTCATTAATTTCTTAGTTCTCGAAGCGAAATACTGTGCAAGCTGATGCAAGAGCTGTTCTACAAATAAAAGGGGAAAAAATGTGCATGGCATGTATTATGAACGGAGTGTCAGGGGGCAAATGCAGCATAGATTACAGAATGAATTAAAATGAGCTGAAATGAGCATGAACTACATTTTTGTTCCTAGCCTGCAGTTTGTCTATATTTGGGCATAAGAACATTTAATAATGCAATCACGTTATGCACTTGCACTTCAAAGTATTTACTGAATCATCGCCTGGGGTTAGGATTTAAATTCTGAATAAATGTGTTTATGGATGAGGCAGGTAGCGGTGGATCTAATCTGACAGATTGGAACAGAAGAGCAGAATGTACGCTAGAACCAGGTGAAGGTTAGCATAGCCCCACAAGGCATCAATCTCCATGACAGAACACGACAGACAGACGGAAAGCAAGTGAGGGAGTAACTAAAGAGAGACTGATAGAGGGGGGAAAAGTGAGAGTGAAGGCGAATGTAAAAGGAGATGAGGGCTGGCTAGATCAATAGAGAAGTGTTGCCATGGCAACAGGTCATTGCGAACCATCACTGTCATGTTTTTTTCCCCGTCTTTTTCCAGCACCATCTTCACACACAAAAAAAATGTAAAAACAAAATATAAAAGAGAGGTGTCATTTCAAAAACGAAAATGGATGCTGCAATACAGATACAATGAATACACAAGCCTTAGAAGTCTGAAGTAACATGAGAGACCTTTATTTGAGTATGTTAGAGTGTAGGACTAGGAGCCATTTTCTAGTAACAATGTGTCAGGGCTTAAAGTGGGATTGCTGTTGGTAAATGAAAAGGTAGATGGATTAGGGTGAACAATGTCCAATCAGACTAAAGAGGCCTCGCCTGCAGGTTTAAAAGGAAATTTCTGTCTGCAGAAATCACGCCTCAGATACTGACAGCTACTAGCTATGTAAACACAAAAGCTGACTCTTACACCACACATACTACACACCTAAAACCAAGTGCATATTCCCAAAAATCAAAAAATTGGCAAATATTGGCGTATAAACATTATCACCCCAAGTTTTGTAATTGGTGAAGGGTAGAGACACCCAACCAATACCTGCTGTAATTATTAGCTGCCAGAACCCATTGTGAGGGTAGGTCATGTACAGCTGATGCTCTAATCGCCCTGGATCTATGCGATCCATTTTTCAGCTGGAAAGAAGCTGCCGTCTTCCCCGGGCCCAGATGGTGTCATTACTGTGGTAAGGCTGAGTGATTATACGCCGCTCACACTGGGAGAAACAATGGTTGAGAGTTCTATAGGCATCTTTCCTGACACACACTTTCTTTAACACTTGTCTCCTCTCTTTACTTACCCTTTCTTTAGTCTTTTGAGTTTACCACCTTATTTTCTTTCAATTACAATGCATCTATTTCTACATTTTTTTCCTTCAGTTTGGTCACTTTCATCCCCTCCCTGTCTCTCTTTCTTTTTGGTAGACAAGGAATAGAGTAGGGCTGCGATGATTTTAGTACTCGAAGCTTCTACAGATTCTTTCATCGACGGGCAAGGTAATGGGATCAGCTGTGTAAGTTGATAGATGATAGATATTTAATGGTCCTTTTGGAAATTCATAGTGTGTCATACAGCAAACATCAATCCAACAACACCAACAGACCAACAACCAGACAACCCGAGTGCTATACAAGTTACCCCGACACCCGGTTAACTCATGACTGTGGCGTTACTACCAAACTCACGGCCCGACCAGGAGAGCAACAAAAGCATGTGTGTACATTTTCAGTTGAAGACTGCGGCTTACTTTTGCTAGCCTTCAATTCAACAATAAGTCACGATTTCAGTTAAATGCTAAAGCTGCTGTTACTGTTACCTTGTCTGTGGTCCAATGGCATAACACCGGGTGCTTTCTGATTAGGTGCCGTCGTGGTGTTGCAGTAAGCCGCATAAGTTTTGTTTTACTGTGGACGGAGTGTGACATTACAGAGTTTAAGTTTTCTTTTAGCTTGAAATAATCCCATACTTTGGACACTTTCTTCTCCGTCCCTGCTTTTTTCTCTCTCTTCCTCCGCTTTGCAAAGAGCGTAGGGTTGGGCAGATGGCATCGTCCATCGGCAGCGGCTGACAGACATCATGACGTTGAGCCCGCATCGTGATTGTAAAACACCTGCCTCCCTCAGCAAAAAAATCTCAAATGTTCACATTATATCACCCTGTGAAAGCAGGTTTTAATAACCATGAACATTCTTATTATTGTTTTTAAGTATGCTTTGCAATTGAAGTCAATGCAAGAACACATGCACATGCCATTGATTTGACGCAGAAGTATAAATTGCACTTAATCGTCCATCCTGATGTTTCACTGTAGACATCGTCCGATGGTAAATTTTGTAGACATTGTCCAACCCTAAAACAGCGCCATCAAAACCACATCGTGTTCACACAGCGTAAAACGCGATGTGCGACAGTAATAAAAGTCCGTGCGAAACAGTGTGCTATATTGTTATATGGATTAACTAAATAATTTGCACTGATGATTTTTAGTAATCGAATTAATCCATTTAATCGATGAATCGTTTCAGCCCTTGAATACAGAGTAAGTCTTAAGTCTAAATGTTTGGGTTTTTTAGGTACACACACCCACATGCATTCACACTTAGAAATATGAACTTGCCCACCCACGCACACCCACAGCCGAATTTCAAATCAGTGGTAGGTAGAGATAAGGGCAGCTGACTGGAAGCCGACAGGGTGGCATGGTCACAGCGCATCAGCCAGAGCGTTTGTTGCCAGGCAATCTTGTCAGTCCGACCTGGCAAGGAGAGAGCTGTGAGCGGAGTAATCTCTAAGACAAAGGTCAACAAGTTGAGAGAGTGACGGAGAGAGCCGTGACACACCTGTCACACCACTGACAGACCAACAGTCAAGATGGAGGGGGTGAGAGAACAGAGAAGGAGAGAGGGAGGGAGGGCAGGAGGACAGGGAGGCAGAAGAGAAGAGAGAGAAAGGCAGTGCAGCGAAGGAAAACATTACCAAGGCTAGAATCCCCCCCAAAAAATATATGAAACGAAATAAAAGATAAAGGGAAGCAAAGGGAGCCAGTGGTTTGAAACACAATGGAGTGAAGAGTGGGCTAGAGCTGCAGTCTGTGATCCGCTGGGAATTGGGGAGTGGGGAATGGAGGGGAGAGGGAGGGGGGTCAGATTTTGTTATTTTTCCCTTTCATGGTCTATTTGGTTTGCCAGACCATGCAGCTTAAATACCCCCCCAACCCACTCCGCTTACCAGCAGCAGCGCAAATGCACGGGTGAGGCCAAAACACACACACAGACACACTCACACTTGCATATTCAGTACATACAGTGTCACGCATGCAAACAAACACAGATGCATGCGTACGCACATATTGACGACTACAGACGAGGACATTTAATACTTCGGAGTAATACAAGATATTGAAATTATTAATAAAACAGTGGAGTTACGCTTAGCATGTCCTGAGTGGTTTGAAACATGCTTTCATACAAGGTTACACTTACAACATGCACACACACACACACACACACACACACACACAAAATCATACCAGCGCAGACACATATTCCCAATTTCCCTTCTAAGACATTTAATCCCTCATCGACCCACTCGCTTTCTGTTACTCTCTCTTGCACATATACTGAACATCCTAGGCTCTACTTTTTTCAGACTAGCAATACAAACTCATCTTTCTTCTTCTTCTTTGCTTTTCTCAAACGTATCACCCACTTTCACTAATCTCTACGCTCTCTCCAGCCTAGGCTCTTTTGCCAGCCTTCTAGAGGACCTTCTAGTCTAGTTTCTTCAGACCGCCTCCCACCCTTGACGCTCTCCCTTTAATGTTTATTTTTTTTATATTTCTGTATGCCTCTCTCAGTATGTCTGTTTTTTATGTCTTCCCCCTTTCGGTGACAGAGAGCTTTCTTCATCTCCAGCAGAAGCCCACAGTTCCCTAGCAGCAGCATCTGCTTATATAACTCAGTTAACTCGTGTATTTCAGAAGCTGGTTCGCTCCTGGTATCCCTCATTTCTTTCCTTTGTTGTTCTTTGTGTCATACCTCCCTGTCTCAGTTGTTCCTACCCGCCATACACTCCACATTCTTCCCCACTTGTGTTTCCTTTGCACATTTTCTCATTTTAATTTCCTTTTGTATTACAATTGTCTCTTTCTGTCCGCCACATCTCCTAGCTCCCTCACTCCCTCGCTATCTGCCCCCACCCATTTGCTGTCTGCACTCATTTTCATTCTCTCTTGTTCATCTCCCCTCTTGCTCCTTTCCTTGTCACACTCTCTCCTTTTTCCCTTCCTTCCCTTTTTGTCTTTCTCACCCCTCCCTCTCTCACATGCTCTCCTCTCTCACACCTCCTTCAGCATGTTGAGATGGGAATCGCACAATGCCAGTGAGGAGAAGGGGGCGGCGGAGTGCCATTTCTGCATAGTATTCACACTTCCTCTGGTGAGGATGTGCGAGAGCGCTGCAATGTTTGGTGGGAGAAAATATGTGGCAATATTTGTCACAGACACACAATTGAAGGTTATTCAGTGCCACCTCTTCACTCAGATGTAACTCTAGAATATTCATGAGGATAAATAAAATTGTGTCTGAGCTATTGACAAACTACTTTGAATCCTGAAATCCGAAGTTTCACTCACACACACACTTTAAATACTCTACAAAGCAACCAAAGCCATAATTTGGAGCCATCCAGCATGGAGTATTGCTGAGAAGACGGCACCTCTGTCTCTACACTCGAACATGGCAAAGTGCCTAGACTTCTCATAAGGATGTGAGGAGTGTGGAGCGAGGAGCAGCACAGAGGGAGAAAGAGGAGAGAGAGGGGTAGAGAATTGGTAATGCACTCCCCCAGCATACAGCGAGCCGCATGGAGGAGCCAGATAAGACACCCTGGCCCCTGCTCTGACTGCTGGAGTAAAGCCTCTCCACCGACGCGAGCGATGACTGCAAGGCTTTGGCCGACTCTTCGCTCTATCCATCTATAGCCCAGTGATGCCTCTATTACAATGGCTGCCCCACAGCTACGTGGGCCCGCGCCAGCTGCACAGGATTATAATTAGAGGAACCATGAAGTGCTCTGGACACTGACAATTGATCTGACTGACAGTCCAATATTTCCACCAGGGAAATAAACCTTGGTTTGCCACTGAGTCAAAAGTGGGAATGGGGGTTGGGAGTGGGAGTGGGAGTGTTGCGGGTGTAGGGTGAAAGAGAGTGGAATGATAGAGAACTGGAGGGGGGATTTGGGAAATGTTTCTCTGCTGCACTTTCTGTGTTTTCCATTCTCACTTTAGGTTTCTAACAGAAATGGAAGGTTGATTGAGTGCATATGAGCATGTTGGTGCATAACAGTGAGTGTGCTTTTGTGCGTGTGGATGTACTATGGTGCTTTGTGAGTGAGATTGACTCCTATTCTCACTTTAAATTCAAGTAGCGCCACCTATTGTTTTTAAACAGGAAAGTCTTGATTCCTGTAGCAAGTTAGTCTGGCTCTTAATAATGTCTAGCCTTCACAAGGGTCTTCCAGTAGATATCCGAGCAGGCGCAGCCGCATCTGAAAAGGGGAACTACACTTGACAATGTCAAATCCATCTGCTTTTCTATCTCTCAAAAAGCAATATGTTGTGTGGTGACAGTTTTCTATGGTAAGACTGAGTGCTGTTTTGAGCAAAACCAGGTCAGCCTGACAAATACACAGGTTTGTGTCGACATTTTGAGGTTGTTCTAATGTTTGCCTCTGTTGTTTCCTCTGAGGCTCTGGGGAGGCTTTTAGCTTGACAGCATCACTACAGTTCCCACAAGTCTGCAGCTAGGTCACATGCCCAGAGAGAGACAGAGAGATACATCTGGAGTATGACATCAGAGAAAGAGAGAGAGCAGCGAAAACAAAAATGGAGGGTGGTGATAATTTATGACAGAATTTATGATTTTAAAGCTGTGATATGTTACAGGGGATACACATTTGTCTATATATCTATATATAGATATATATATAGATATATAGATATATATATACACACACTCTGCATCTGGCATGCATTACCCACGCACAGACAAGTGTGAGTTTTGTTTCATAATGACATAGTTCACATGGCCATCCACGCATTTGCCATTTTTGTCATTATATCCCTTTGCCAGATTTGAAAACGGAAGCCTCTTTTATTATTTACGGTACATATCAAAAATAATTTTTAGAAGAAAATCCAGTCATTATTGTAGTGCATGTTATTCACTCAAAGCTTCTAGTTTGTTTGTTTGTTTGAATAATAATAAGTGTTTTTGCTTAAATATCACAGACTGTCTGACTGCAACATAACTTCACTGGAACTGAAACATTCAAAAAAATACATGATGAAAAGTTTTCCCAGTATATATCAAGCACTACCAAATTTGAATTCATTTTAAATGTTCCCTGTCTATGTATTATTTACTGATTTAAATTTTTCAAGAGAAAAAAGAGCAAGCACTGACGGTGCACTGATGACACCGACAGCCTGAAATTCTATAAATTCTGCCACTCAGGTGAGAGGCATGTCATATATAAACACAGAACAATAGAATATTACATGTCATATTTTAAAACAGAGAGAGTAATATAAAGATTTGCGTATCATTTAGAAGGATTACGATTGCTCTATCGTTTTGAGCTGAACCTCTCTCTGAAGTCTGTTGCACTTACTTAACAGTGAATTGCTGCAAATATTTGGATCAAAAATTTCAACATTTAAATTCAAATCATTCACAGAAGGCACTCCTACTCCTTTTGAAACTCTTGGAATGTACTTTTAATATCTGTATTTATAACACTTTTAACTTGAATCCCAGATGTAAGACTTCTCGACTGAAGAAAAAATAGTTTTTTACTAACTCCCTGTCAGAAAAGCTGTGGACAAACACACTTTTCCCTTTTTTCCTTCCTATGTTGTCCTGTAATCAAACGTAATTCTTCCTTTCTAACCACATAATCTTCCCTCTTTTTACATTTTGTCCTCAGTTTTTTCTCTCTTTTTTTCCATGCCTCTGGTACCTCTAAAGCAGGCACTCAGTGAGAGCTTCATGTGTCATCTGCCATGGTGACAGTAATACACTATTTCTTTTCATCTTCAAGCAATGCCTGCATTATCAGGATATAAAATGTATGGCAAGACAATATTAATGGTCTCTTTTTCCCCGTGCGAAATGAAAGAGGCCTCAGCAAAACAAACAATCTGCTCTTTCTTCTCAAGGAAACTGAGCAGGTGTATCAAAGGAGAGTAAAAAATGACCACTATGTGGGCTGTTTGTCTCTGCTGGGTCATGAGAGGGATGGGTTTCTACAGCAAGAGTGCAGCCAGCGAGACTAAGCTATACTTTACATGAGCAGGATCCACTGTTGAAATGTGACTGTGCTGCACGGAGCCATGAATGAGCACTGACACTATATGAGATGATAAAGCTTAGAGGAATGCTTAGCAAGTATCAAAACGCTCAAGTAAAGCAGTATGTGATGCTGACAAAGCAGAATATTAATAAGATAAGTAATAAAATCAATTGAATCCTAAGATTTTGTGTTACTGTGCATTGCATCATCATACAGTGTATCACCAGTGTCAGCATTATGCATTCCCCTCTCAGTCAAAATCCATTTCCATTGAGAGTCAATTTTGTAGTGGTATTAGAGTACAAAGAATTTAAAGAATCTGAACTAACTAAAGGTAGTGACATTTTTTGACCATAAAGCTTGTGCACGTAGCAACTGGCTGTGTAGAGCTCGGGGTCTTTTTGTCAGGAACAGGGCATGACTATAAAGGACAGAGCTGTCTCTCTGCATTAAAACAAAATGTACTAGAATAAGGGGCTTTCCACGTGAATGAGTGGGCACACAGTGATTTAATTTCTCATGCAATGTGGTGGACAGAGTAAAACAACGGTTCAGGGGGCAAATGAGAAGAGAAAAAGCTGGTTTGAAATTAAGGCTTGGAACTCTTTTGGCTAATTATAAAGCATAAGCTTAATTGGACACCAAAACGGTTATTTCATATCCATAATCCTGTGAATGTATTATTATCTATTTTTTTTATCTGCTCTATTTATGCAGATCTAGATTTTAATGAGCCTCGCTTAAAATTATGCACAGAGAGCAAGCAAGTCTGATAGAGAATAGGTTAGGAAAAGTGCATTAATAAATTACCCTTCCTGTCAGTATTTATTCTTGTCAAGAAGTACTTCGCCTTCATTCCAGCTTGGAATAAGGTCTAAACAGGAAGGTGGGGTAGATTAAATCCCTTTTTATTTATTAGACGTAGACGTTTTAATAATATTGGTTTATTGGAAAGCCAACGCTGTTTTCAGCTGTTTATAATGCTCTCACATGCTGGTAATGTATAGAAGGGCTATCTGCTGCTGAGGAGATATATTACAGTGGGAGATAGCTCCCAAGCAAGTTATTAAAAACACTAAACCATTAGCTTGCGGAGCTGGGGCTCACTCCTCCTTCACTCTCCTGATCTCCTCACTGCTCTCTTCTCCCGAGAGCCTAAAATTAGACAGAACATCCCTGACACACACACACAGCAACACATTAGCCTGCACGTACACACACAACTATTTATAGCACATTACTATAACAGTGACCTATTTGTTTGGTTTCTAAACTGTCTGGGCTACACATTTTATATATTACACAATATGTGCTGAAAATTTGAGATTAAATTAGACACTGCATTACGAGGGGCACGTTGAGTAGAGGAATTTGACTTTACTTCGACATTTATACAAATTGGACTGCTATCTTGGTTTATATAGGAGAACATATCCTTTTTGTCTCCCGCTCACTGATACAGAATCCAGATATTGGATCACTATACTTTATTTAAGCAGGGCTAATATAAAGGAGTCCCGTCTGGTCTTAGACAGTTTTTGTAGGCTACGTTCTGGCTCCAGGGAAGCCTGCGGCGCTCTAGCACCCACGGTCCCGAAAGGAGTGCCACCACCGCTGAGTGAAGAGAAAAATGGCTTTCAGACACAGAGATCGAAATATGAAGAAAAGAAGTGGGGAGAGAGGAAGACACAGAGAGTGAGAGAAAAGGTGAGAAAGAATTAGAGAGAGAGACAGAGAAGAAGGATGATAAAAAGAAGAGAACAGACAGGCCCTTAAAATATTTCCATCATAAACTTAAAGACAGCTTAAGGACAGACATATACAATAGCATATCGCGTGTGATTTATGGTTCTCAGAAGAGCGGTATAATGCATCATCATCATCATCATAGCACTTATTAATTAGCCTAGTAAAACAAACAAAAAAAAACACAATGTGGACCAAAAATGTTTAACCTGTCAACAGCTCAGGGAGAGCTGAAAAACACCGTTACAGCCTGGCCCACATGGGTTCAGGTAATTCGAAGGAGTTCGGCAGCATGACAAAAGACATAAATCAAAAAGTATGCATTTTGGTTTATACAAAGGCTGAGCTAAAATTACAGGTCAGAAAAGCAATTACTCTTTTCTGAGGCTGTCAAATCGAATAAGAAATGTGTTTTAGACAAAAGATGGAAAGCAGTCTACTATATGGTGTCATAACACACTGCAGTTTTGCCCTGAGGTGGTAAGAATTGTTTTGCCTTGCAAAAAATATTTTCTTTAATGGGCACATTTTGCAGGAAATGGTCTATCACACATATTTCACTCAGGTAACGTGTATTGAATTGTGGACCACTCCACTGCTGCTACACATTGTCACTCTCCACACTACTACTACTAGTAAAGGCCTGATGGAATACAAGAAAAAAAGAATATAATAGAGAATTGGACACGTTCATGACTCATACTCAATAGAAACAAATGTAGAAAGAAATGGTGCCTAGGCCACTGGCTATTTCAGCACCATGGACAGCACCACAGCCAGCAGAGATCAGTACTTTTTTCTTTAACCATAAACTTATGGTGAGTTGGATTCACTGTTTGTGTCACACTTTAAGCTATTAAAAATACTATTTCTAATCAGTTGTGACGTGAAAACAGCCCCAACCATAAAATATTGTGTCAGATGTCAGATTTTTGATTAGCAGGTTAAACCTATAGCTACATGACAACATAATTGCATTCCACTTTTGTCTGCACACCCCGTGATTATCCTGCTGGAAAACAACACATAAGCAAATAAACAAACAAGCAAACAAACAAATTAAAATAGCAAGCTACAAAAGCATATAGCCCTGATTTTGGAAGCCAACACTCCAGTTAAAACCTCCATCTGTTGAAATGCATTCCCGAGGTGCTCCTCGAAACTGTGAACGCCCACACACAGAAAACTCTGCCAGGAGAACAAAGACAAACATTTCAGAACCACCGTGCACCTCTCGCACCACAGCGCATGGAGAAGAAAAAAGCTTTTCCCCCTGCTAAATATATGGGCTTGACGTGGGAGGGTGTGGGCTGGTTAAGCTCAAGATGCAATGCTTTACTTCACCACAGCTCTGCAATATTAAGACAGCCATATATCTCTTATCATTTTTTCCATACGAACAACACTCACATTCCCACAACACGTAGCCTAGTTTAGAAGGATACATTTATCTCACAATATTTTAGGGGGGAAAAATGAAAAATATGTCATGACTGATTTCATTAATTTTCTAATAGCTATGTTAAAGCAGAGTACAAAGAGATAGGTACATTGAATCCACGATTATATGTACTTAAATCTCTTGGTACTCAGTGTTTCCCTGCTGTTAGTGTTCCTCTCCATAAACATTCACAAACATCTGCAAAGAAATGGATTTCTATACAATAATAGCCACAGTCCCAGTCCATTCATATTTATAGTCAACATCAAAGGGAAGAGGCAATGCATTAGAGCCCATTTTGGCTCAAGGGGAGAAGCCATTTCCACAGTTTCTCAACGGGAGAGTAAAACTGCCTTCATCCTGTAACCCATGGCAATCCTGAATAACCCAACCGCTGTGATCAACAGTCAAACAAAGACATTTCCTGTGAGGCAATGATATTAATTTGATACATTCTGACTTAATGGTTCTCAGGCTCAGAGAGACAATTTGGGCAAGTAACGTTTAATTCTGGAAAATCATAATAGGTATTTCCAATCAGGTCCAACCTTTACAATGTGTAACTTCAGCTTAGTCAATGTCAAATCAATGTCGGACCCTCCAAAGGATACATGTTTCTAGTTAGTAAGAGCTGGGTGATATGGTTGCAATTAGTAAGTACAAGTATTATGACATAATGTTTTTCTCTAATATGAATATATGGCATTTTATTGTGCCCCACTGTGACGCAATAAATGAGAAAAAAATATTTACAAAAGTAAAAACTTTTTTTTTTGCAGATTTTGTAATTATTATTATTATTATTTACGTAGCAAAATATGAGATTTTCACAGTCCACCAAAAGTCTCAGAAAATAGTGCAGTTTCACGTTATCATGGTATATGTTTCTACACAATTAGAAGGGTTCTTCGGGTTAAACAAATGTTTTATTATAATTACAAAAAATATAATGTCCCAACAGACTAAACTTATATTACTAAATATTTTTAAAACTAAATATTTTTTAAAAGCCACTAATGCACTAGAATTCAATACCATAGATAGTCAAATATACATGATATAATAACCATTAATTTTTATACTATAGTATACGTGAAACCATTGCAACGCTTTTATTATTATTTGGAATTAGACAACCGGAAATTATCATATCAATATGATACAATCCTACTGACTTTCAATAACTGATATTATTCACTTTTTTACCCTTCCCTAATAGGGCACCCCTCTATGAATTGCAGCAAGTAATGCAAGTTCAATGAGAACACACAAAACTCATAGGAAACCTTATGTAATAAACTTCTACCCAAAAATGTGTTGAAATGCGTTGTAAAACATATGTATATATAACCAAGGCCGTGATCACTTCAATTCGATAATAAGCTTCAGTTTATATGCCTATTCGTAGTTGGGGCCTTTTTGAAGATCATCTGAATGATCTTTGTCCCCATTATGTCAGACCAGGACGTCACCACAACATGCACACATACTCAAAACCTTCTATTAACCTCTGTCCACCCATCACTGAGGATGCCAGAAACAGAATAGCACACACTTAAAAGCGAGGACATCCATTTTGTTCACTGTGTTTGCAATTCACATCATGACACTAAGAAATCCCATCTACCTCTCTGTCAGAAGAAATCCATTAGTCAAACCAAACACTCACACTTAGAATGTCAAACACACAGGTAGCACATAATTTGTTTCACAACAGTGTGATAGCTCCAAATGGTGACTGGTGAATAATGTCTGCCGACTGCAGAGAAATGCACAATTTGAAACCACCAGAGGGGGCATATTTAAATGTTTGTGTTGTTTTAAAATCTCAGGAACAGTTTATGCCCTTGGTGATGATTATTGTGTACATCATTCACCGAGGTCCCTTTAACTAAGATTTTGCTAAGTAATCATTTATAATAAGTAAATATATATATATATATATACATTCTGGGACTTCACACCCGTGACTACAAAAATGTTTTGACAACGTGCCAAAAATGAAAATAGAAATGTATTTCTATTTAGATATTTGAATTGGTGTTTTTGAATGTCCTTGTTTATGAGTCTGTCTCTTCCTGTCTACCAGGCAATAAGAGAGGATGCAGCACCAAGGGCTTTGTAGTTCTCCCTAATGTGAGTTAATCTGGACGCTGTCACATCAAACACCGGGACATCTTAGGTGTTATGTAGATAGTGTTTACAGAAACTTAGTCTGGCTCTGTCCCAGTGGGCCCCTCACTTGCCTTTTCATTTAGATGGAGGCAAAAACATAGGCCATCTTCAAAGCCCTCTGTGGCTCTCGGTATCGACCATGCTCCTCTGCAGCCCTAGAGGCTTCCTATTAGAAAGGATTTGTCTTACAAGGTCTGTGAGCTGCCACTCTGAAAAAAAATAAATAAAAAAAAATAAAAAACATGTTACGATGTGTGTTGTTCTGCAGATGTCCCTTTGCTTCCAGATGCATTTTGGCTCTAGCTATCTTATCTAGTAACAGCTATCTTATTCACTCATTTCAAACCACCTCTTCCTGATTTGTCAGCATATACTACACCTATAGAGCCATATCTGCATGGCAAGGTATTACTGCGTCTGACCGATCAAACACACTCACTTTACCGTCATAGCTCCATTCACACGGAACCCAGGCAATAGGTCGTCATTGTTCTCCTTTATTGCAAGAGGGAATAGCTCTTTCTGCCTATTTGGTTTGCAGCAACAAAAAAATTACAGCTCAGTGATCCTGTGTTTTGATAGGGGAGGGCTGAGGTGGACCAACATTTTTTGATATTTGTAATTTCTTATTTTCCATGCTGATCCTTAGATACCTTGCCATCTCGCCTGCCTTTATTACTATATGTCCTGTTTCTGTAAGCTGTAGCCAGACCACTATCAAGCATCTTCAATAAGGGGGGGTCGGGCTGCAAAAGATAGCAGAGAGGACAGAAAGTGTGTGAGAGTGCACGAGAGACAGAGTGAAAGAGAGACTGAAAGAAAAAGCTTTTATTTTCTCTTCTTTGCCACAACCTGAAATATACTCAGGCAGCAGCATAACTATGTAGCTGGCCACCCTACTCCCACAGGGCTCTCACTGTGAACGGACACTATAATAAATCTGACATTATCAGAGCCTGGTCATTCAGCAGACACAGCCTAAGTGCTTTTAGATGTGTCAGAGGGCATGACAGACTTCCACTGCCCTACTGATGATTTCCCATTCATCCTGTGTAAATTTACTTAACAGTTCCCTATAGAGCGTTAATGTTCACACTCACCGCTTTGTTTATAAAACTGATTATTAGGCCTTAAAAATACACAGACACACTGAATGCATTTCCTTCTTCATGAAACAACTGTTACCCTCTCCTCTTTTTTGCCACACTAATGAAACATTACCAACATCAACTTTAAATGCCCTCTGTAGTTGCAGAAATTTGCATCACGTCACCCCAATACTTGTAGCATGGATGTACGTCCTTGGCGCATGATGAAATGTGACACAAACAACCCAGAGACCACTTTGCTTAACAGAGCCACTAGTGGTCAAAATCTTCAGCTCCAGCCATACCTTCAAGCCTGTCAACCGGTTGGATGAGGAAAGACTAGGAAAAAGAAGTCAGAACAGACGAGATGTTAGAGAAGATGAAGAAGGAGGTTGGACAACATGCTCTGCCCTTTCCCGAATCTTGAAAGACGGGCACTGAAGTGTAGTCTTTCAGGAATATATTAATAACACTGCAGTAAAAGCACACCCATGAGGCGAGTGGGTACAAGCTGAAACCATCAAATTAATCTGAGATAAATTTGCAAGTCATCATCATAATTTAAAATGTTTTAGAGACTGAATAAAAGATCAAAGAATAAAAGGAACGAGTCTGATGACAAAGATGTACGATGAGAGGCAGAAAAAGGGGAAAGAAAGTGAGAAAAGGGGGGAGAGAGAGTTTGCATAGCCGGCATATTTTGATAGACAAAGAACAGGCCTTGTAAGGCCAGAAAGACAGACAGACACATAGAAGCTGGCAGACTGGAAAATGGGCAGGAAAGCAGCCAGCCAAACTTTATATGCTACCGCAGTGTCATACAGATTGATAGATTCATAAATAATGAATCAAGAGAAACAGGTAAAATAAATGTGTCCTCTGTCCCAGTGCCTAATGGATTGTGCCTCTGCACATCTTTGCTTCAGTGTATATTTATGTGTGTGTGTTTTTGAGCATGTTCACTCATTTAAGCAGTGTGGCGGCCCACGCTGCCATGGTAATCATTTCCCCGAGCCCCATTACTGATGTTGTGTAAGAGACAGCTTTATCCTACCTCGTAGAAACGCACACAGACACACGTGCATCCTTATGTTTGTCTGTCAGTGAGCATATTCACTGTACTCATATTCACGTGCCATCTTCTAAGTATAACTATTAAAGTATACAGCCAGATTTATAAGGACATATTATATACTGAGTGTCATAAAACAACAGCAAAAAGTATAGCATTTTTTTCATAAAAGGAGCTCTAAATAAAATGATGACAACAAGGCAAGATCAAGATCATTCACTTTTTGAGCAAACCTGGCACTCCCTCATTAAATCAAACTAAATGAGGATTTGATCAGATTTAAAATCATATTTCAAATATATTTTCCCCAGTTACATTTCTGTATTTTTTATGTGCAAATAAAGGAAATGTCATGAAAAGCAACCGTTTTCTCATGATTTATAATTATCAGTGGGTGGATATCAATCTGCTGTGGACTAAGGTAAGACCCATCTGTGCTGCACTGCAAAGGAAGATATTTTTTAATCTGAATCCAAATCAATCAGTGTTTTATCACAGACTAGGCCTGGTAAGCAGCCAGTACAGCTGATTAAGATTTGCTGTCAGAAGTGTAACACACATCTCAAAATTGGCTTTTGCCAATGGAAGAGCCATACAGTCAGTTAATAAATAGTTAAATTAGGAATTTTAACAATGGAATAGACATATTTTCATGTTCAAGTTGTTTAGCATATTCAAAACAGTCCGTTCTGTATGAATTTGTCAAACATTTGGAAAACATTTTATTTAAATCTCAAAGTTACATATACCCTAATAGGAAACAAACTAATCAAAGTATCCAGCTTTAAATATCAAAGCTGAACAAAATCTAACTTGTGGTCAACTTGTCAGCAATGTGTGCTTGTGGCATCTGTTCACCATAAAAGCTTAGACTTACCTTATAGCTGCATGTTGGACATAATCTGGAAAAGATCTATAAAATGTATTCACTGACAATGGGGATCTATGGAAAATACACACACTGTTACCATGCAAAAAGACAGGCATTGTTATAAAATGGCATGTACTTTTATATTCAAGTTACCACAGTAATTTGTTGAGTACATTTCTGAACATTCTCACAGTCATCAATTAAGTTCATAAGAAAAAAGACACAGAAATAAGTTGCACTGCTTTGCGTCAATGCTGTATAACAGAATTGCAGGAAGAGATTTAATGGGCCCCTTCTAGAGTTGGGTATCAAGAACTGTGGATTTGTAAAGACATGTATTTCAATTCTGCTCAACGGTTCCTAACTTTTTGCATATTTCAGTCCCGCTCCCAATTAAACTTCAGTATCATTTGTTTTGCAGTACGTTAACAAAGCATGAAAGAAGAGAGTACTTCTGTTTACATTCCTGGCCCATGGCGGGCCGCGGTAAATGCTCAAGCATTTCCCTTGCACAAAATATCCTTACAGCATAAATATGCAGTAAGGATATTTTGTGCAAGGGAAGAAGCACATCCAATATGACGAAGCACTTACTTTCTACACAGCGTGAATCTGAAGGAACGCACTGTGGTCTCCCAGCTACAATGATACCCCAGATACAGCTAACGCAACAGTAGCAACATCTCACGTTCAGGTAAAAAAACACAGATGACCTTTTCATATTGAAGGTAAATGAATGATGTCTTCAAATTATTCCAATAGATATTTTTCATAAATACGTGTCACCAGAGATAACGCTCTAATACAGAAACTCCTTTCACTTTAGCCATGGAGGGGAAGATGAGCAAGGTGAAAGGGGATGAATGTCACCTGGCACTGACAAGATTTGTGGTGAAGGGGTTACATCCTTTTGCTACGGTTCAGTCGCCTCCATTTAGTTATGCATTGCAGTAATGCATTATTGATATCTGCTTATTCACAGCAATATCCACGGACTTTAGCCTTCGGTGATATTTTCCTGCATCATAGTAGAACAGAAACAGCTGACAGAATAACTAATGTTAAAGCCTACAGTAAACTATGATAAGGCCTACCCTGTGGCCAGTCACTTGATACCAGCCTCGTACAACATAGAAAAAGAAATAATGCAGTAATAATAAAGTAATAGTTATTTTAATAAAGTAAGTGAGAACAATACTTTCCTTTCACAGTTCTTTGTTCTTGAAATATTTGTTATTTTTTTTCTCTCTAAAAAATACCGGAATTGGAACTGATAAAATTGAAACGATAGCCAACCCTAGCCCCATCAACATCATATTTTAATATACCGACAAAGATCTGATTTCAAATGAAAAAAATGGATTATCCAGGGGATTCGCAGGGATCACATCTGTATAATTATTTTTGTTCATTTCAATTCTCCTGCCTGCTTTTCTTCTATTTTATTTCCTTCAAAAGAGTCCATATATTCTAAAATTACAATCTGATAAGCAGTGCATTTCCAGCCCGAGGCCACCATACTGTTAACCTAATGATTGCCATAAGGACACCTTTAGACTTTGTCATGGGATTCAATCAGAGATGAAGACTCAAGTTAGAGACTCGGATTTGAGTGCGACTTCAGTCGCACACACAGTGACTTGAGACTCGACTTGAGACT
Source organism: Lepomis gibbosus (assembly GCA_029875015.1). Classification (NCBI taxonomy): domain Eukaryota; kingdom Metazoa; phylum Chordata; class Actinopteri; order Centrarchiformes; family Centrarchidae; genus Lepomis; species Lepomis gibbosus. Next base: position 10,096 of record JAPMOB010222481.1, on the reverse strand, counting down.
CGGCCTAAAAAGACTTAAGACATGACTCGGACTCGTGAACAATGTTTATTTTTTAGGAAACTTCTGATGAGCTTGCTGTTATTCCCCTCCCTCCGTTACCTATAACCTGCCTACCTAACATGTAGCATCTGCTGCGCGGCCACACGTGATAGAGGACAACAAACACCGGCAGCTGCTGAGCCATTTATCATAAACTTTGGCTTTAAAACTTCATACAACAAGTCGCAAACAAAGAAGTGCTGAACGCAAATAGTTTAGTTACTTGTGGTGAGTAAACATGTTTAGCTCAGCATTGGCTATCTAACGTTAGCTTGCTTCTTGCTTTAGCGACGACCTACGAGAGGTTAATTCCGACTGTCGTTCATTATGAAAAGATGAATGAGTGTTTCTTTACTTGCCAAACTTGTGGTGGTTGATTAATGTAATTGTTTACGTCCTGTTGGCTGTCATCATGTTGATTCTTGCCGTTGGCCAGAAAGAGGTTACAGGTTCATTGTTGATCATGTAACCTGACAGTTTGTTGACTTACAGTAGTTTATAAGCTGTCATGGTTTTGTAGACACAATGTACATTAGGCTAAATGGTTGTGCTTTGTAAGTTAAAAACAGATTTATTGTTGATGATGGGTTGGCTGTGGTGATGTAAACACTAGCTCACACTGGTTACGCATAGAGACGTGGCTCGTGGATGTAAAAGACGTAGAGAAAATCAAAAGCGTGGCTTGATGCAACAGCGCGCGATGCAATATTTGCAACGTATGATAATTACAATAGCAGCGACACGACAAACCTGGTGAAGCCCATGACTGTGCCACCGCCGCACACGGACCTGTATGTGCAGCCGGCGGAAGCGCTTCCGTGTGACGGTGACATGACGTAGCGATCCTTGGGCTGAAGTCTGCGACTTTGCTGCAGAGGATTAAAGACGCGCGGCTGAGTTTACTTTCTATTGTGATAGTCGTTGCCTGGCCACCTCTTCCTCTCGTGAGGAGGAAACTTTGATATGTAGTGGCAGAAACTTGTTTCCATGAGATGAGATGAGAGATTTCTCTCTCTTTCTCTCAGGCCTCTTGCCATGAATGTTTAGGTTGCCATGGTGCCAGAGCACAAATTCACATATAAACAATAAAAAATATATTATTAATAAACAATGAAATGACATTATAAAAACTAAAGAACGAGAAATAAAAACAACAAAAACACAATATAGGCCGATGTTACTTTGAAAATGTCTCTTGGTTTTGACGAGCAGTAGCATTTTTCAGAGGAACAATTATTAAAATAAACTATTAATGATAATAATGTGATAATTAAGTTACTTTAAACAAACAACAATGGTTCTCCGTTTGTTGAGAATAAAACTGGTATCGAAAAAAGTATCGTTCAGGAACTGGTATCGAAATCGAGGTATCAAAAATCTTTGAACGATACCCAGCCCTAGCTACGTCACAGTTTTATTTAATTAACGTTACACTGGGTTTAAAAGTCTGGGGAGTGTGTTGACTTACAGAATTTAATAAGCCGTCAATAATTGCATTGAACATTACATGGTGTGCTCTGTAAATGAAAAACAGGTTACAGTTGAAGAATTCCTTATAGCTATGCAGTTTTATTAGCAACCTGGATTGAACGCAGCAGGTTAACATTTGTAATAACCACAAGAGACTTAAGACTTGACTTGGGCTCTAGCTCAAAGACTTGAGACTTCACTTGGACTCTAGCTCAAAGAGCATCTCTGGATTCAACAAAAAAGGGACCACAGCTGTGCTGCTTATTCTCCTGATTCATACAGGACAGGTTACAACTACCAGTCCTGATCAGGTAGCCTCCATCAATACCTCCCGCTCTCCAGTTCCCTCTATCTCGCCTCCATCTTCACAACTCAGTGATTCAAATATCTTTCCTCTTACTTCACATTCTGTTTCAAAGTCTCCCTGTCTTCTTTTTGACCCAACCTTTCTCCTCTCTCCCTTTCTAATCTACATTCCTTTGTCTTTTTCGCCCACTTTCTCTTTTCTACTTCCAAGCTGACCTCACAGAGCCACCTCCTGGATGAGAACTTGCAGAAAGCACATTAAAGAAAGCACACCAGCTAACCCTATAGAGCAGCACGACTGTAAATTTTATCCTCCAGAACATGCTACACATATGTAATGTATGTGTGCCACAGTGCAGGGAGCCACAAGTGCAAGACAATGCAGTACCTGTGCACTGCAGACTCACTTTCTCTCATGCACTCATACATGCACATGCACACATAAATGCAAAGCTCTCCACATTGCCAACAAACTCTGCAAACAACAACACAACCCAGTGACGTGTGTGTCCCTACAAGCCCTTCACGGGGTATCAGATACAGCCTCGCTAAGGTTTGGGGATGTGGTGGGAGGGGTAGGGGGGAATTTAGTGTTTCACCTAAATGTGAGTTTGCTGCCTGGAAGACATCCAGTATACTGTTTTACTCTGAATTATTAAAAGCTGCCTCTTATTGCAGCTGGGACTGAAATAGTTTAGAGGCCACAGACTATAGCTGTTGGCACACAACTATATAATTTATATTACCAGCTATTCTGCAGCCACCCAGCTTATTTGTTATTTTCGATATGAAACGCTTTAAGGCTGCCATGATGGACAAAACATAACCACTTACGGGGTAAAATCTGAGTTTGATAAAAATGAAAAATCAAAACAACTACTACAAACACACTTGCAGAATCCTAACACAAAGGAATGTGTTGACTTGCTTGATCTTGTGGGTGCTAGCTCAGCTATATCCAGTGTCCTGGTATTCTGCAGGGCAGACGACAGAAGCCCAGCGATCACCCTGACACTGGCTCCCTGAGAGAGCTTTACTGACAGCCCTTCTCTGCAATGCAAATACCCACTTCCACATGAGCAGGCCCATCACTACCACTCCCCATACACTTGTATTCCATGTCATTACCCCCAGAGACCCTCACACACACACTGTTCCTCTCATCTAGCCTATGCCTCACACTGCTACCCTTATCTGGGAGGGAAGAGAGCTGGGGCTTAAAACAATTCAGCTAAGCTGGTCAATGTGTTGATAGCCATGAAGAAGGGCAGCCATGGGCTGTTTCCATTCATGCCCCCTGTCATTCACACTCCTCTCCTTGCCCTCCAGCCATGTGTACTGTATTTCATTAGTCCTGTTTTTGCTGACAAATGCTGGCTGTTGTGCCGTGCAGTCCCCCTTACCCTCTCTATGGACACTAAACCAAAGCACAGCTATATCTGCCTTACAAATAAGCTCCCTCTGGTTCCACCACACAAGTGTGCCATTTCAATTCAGCACAGATTTACTGCACATGCTGTGTGTCTACGGACTGCATACACACGGACACGCATACACACTCACACGGACGAGGGAATGGCTGTTTTAACTCTGAAGGTATGACTCCAAGCTGTCAACATGACCCTGTGCCTCCTCTCGTCTTTGCTCAATATTTCAACAATTCTGTCACTTCCTCCCCCTCTAATCTTTCACACACTCCTTACTCATCCCCCTCTCTCTCCCACAGGCACAAGGTCCAGCCAGGGAGATGTCAGCTCCGATTAGCCACATTGGGTGATGCGTTTTAAGTGTGTCCTTCATTATTGAGCAAAGTGACATGTGTTCAGCTACACTTGCCTGTGGCTCCTAAACTGTCATCTTGTCTATTTGGATACCCAGTTTTTGTAAGCTAATCTTTTCTCCTCTGTATTTCAAAATACACACAAGGACACACACTGACACAGACACATACACTCCTCTCTATTCAAGGCCATAGTTTATCATCCATGTGCGCCCCCCTCCACTCACTCCCACTCTTTCTATTTGTGTCTGCGGGCAGTGGCACACCTGTACAAGCCTGTACAGGGACCCACAGATGCAATGTCAGTCAGTATCTGGGCCTTGCCTCTTGCACGGGTCTACACAGCCATGCCCGCCAGCCTGGAATAAAACCAGACTCATCTGGTTCAGCCCCACTGGTACAGGTGATGCTTCATAGTGCCGAAGTGACATGAGATCATCTAAACTGCACATTATCAAAATGAGCCAGACCAGCATTCGTTAGTCTGGTTCACAAGCATTGACATTTAAAGTCAACAAACCTACCTACACACATACACAGCTTCCCCCATTACACACAAAAAGCCCAGCTCTATAACCCAGATCACACCGTGTCACATGATTGAATCTCACAGACAGGCGGGCGAGCAGTCTCCAGCCACAACCAGAAATAGGTTAAACAGACTAAAAATATCAAAAACATTAATAATTCAGTTTTTTTGCTAACCTGTACTGTTTAAAAAAAATAGCACACTTCTCACTGTGAAGTGGCTTAACGGGCAGGGTGTGCTGTGGATTATTTTGGTATTTCAAGCAACGTCTCCCCCCAAGAGCCAGTTAGTGTGATGTACTTTGAGTAGCGGGAGGGGGAGCAGCATTGTAATGTCATCAGCGCAGTCACAGATGGGGTCAAAATGCGGTCATCTGCAACTCAAAGCAAGCTCCTGAACTTCTGAAATGTTGGTAGGTGATTTGCTTCACATATGATGACAATGGCTACTACTCACTGTAATGGATTCATCTAAAAATCAGTCCCCAAAATATCTTATCTTTTGCATTATTTTCACACAAATAATTATTGAAATGCGACGAATATTTGTTGTTTTATTTCTTAGTTTTACAACGACACTCCTTGCAGCAGCTAAAGGCAGACCACTGCATGAGGGTAGAATGTACTGTGTGAAATGAAATGAAATTTCATGATGAAACACATTTTCAGTGTTTCAGTGGGTGTTGTTTATTCTCCAAAGGCAGGTGCAGAGTGCACATCCTGCTCTTTTTTCCAAATACCCTTGGAAGCCAATTCCCTGAGGAGAAGAAGGCTTCTCTAAATATGTGGCTAATCTACCACGCAGAAAAACAAGCCGAACAAAGGAGATGCGCGTGTGTGTGTATATGTGTGTTAAAGGGGTACCAGAGGAGCAGTAGCAAGGCAGAGAGAGACAGAAGGTGGAAAACAAGCAACATTGTGATGGCTCCAACAGTTACCCTGTGTGTGTGTTTTAGTCTATTTCGAGCTCCTTTGCTTCAGGGGTGTGTATATTCATGTGTGTGCGCGTGTGTGTTAGCATAAGTGCGTGTTGTAAGGGTGTGGGGATTCAGTTCCCTTAGGAGCACTCTGGTACAGCAGCTCGTTACTGTGCGTACATTAAACCAATATACCATTACAGCAGACACATACACACACACACACTCAAAGAAAACTAGTTTTGTTGTGCTTACATACAGCTACCGGCACTATGGTAATATTGCCGCGTGCGGGTGTACTACAGTGAAACCTATAATAAGTGCAACTTATAATGTGTGTGTATGTGTGTGTGTGTGTGTGTGTTTGTGTGTATGTATTTGTATATTCTGTATACATTTGTATATTCTGCACTGATTCTAGTAAAATAGCAACACCTGTTGATATGCATTTATTTCTTTTTGCATTTGCGATTGCATTGCCACTTTACGTGAAGCACATTGTTTTGTCCTGTATATGAAATGTGCTATATAAATAAAGTTTGCCTTGCCTTGCCTTGCCTTGCCTTGCCTTGCCTTGCCTTGCCTTGCCTTGCCTTGCCTTGCCTTGCCTTGCCTTGCCTTGACGAAGGATGCATCACAATAAAGTCTACTCACACATTCACAACAGCCCCAGTCCTCCAGACGTTTTATAACACCACCTGCTCCTTCTATGCATCAGTGTGATTTAACTTGGGTAATAAGTTCAGAGACAGGCCAGGTCACAGACATAAAACCATTAGAGTACCAGTATCTACAAAGCCCTCTTTATTCTCATCTCAATGTATCAACAAAGGTTATAAAAAAAATAGACATCAAAGACAGACTCCTGGCCTCTGAGATCAGCTGCAGCAATCCGGCTTATTGTAGTGCTGAGATCAGCTGGTGGTAGGTTTCTTTCTGAGAAAATAAACGGATGTTGTTCAAATGTTTTAACAGACATCTGCGTCCTTACATATGATCTGATAATTATTGGAAACTCCAATAAACATTACAAAAATTACAGACATGGTTACTATTAAAAAGGAAAATCATAGTATACAGTGGGTAGTAAAGATTACATTTATTAACAATTATTTTACTTTAAACTCAAATGTTAACTTCACAACACATAGCCCTTTATAATTCATAAAGCGGAAAAAATAGTTTGAAGAAGACCTTGACTATGCCTGTTTCAACTTCCACTCCACTATGATCTTCTTCCTAAAAACACACACATGCTCCTGTTACCCAAAGGCTAAATTCTAATGAGTTCCCTCTCCCTGACTACAAGGCCTCCAATCCTGCCAGCACCAATTGGCTTCATGCTGACCAGTCCACTTCACTCCCGCCCCCACCCCTGCCCACTCAACACGGACACATACAGAACACACACACAGACAATCATACAATAGACTACACTTATACTCCGCCAACCTTCACAGAGTGTAGCATTGAATTATTCAGCCTTTGCAGCAGCTAGGCAGGCACACGAGTAAGCTTAGCTGCAGTTGATAAACAGGTGGGTAGCATGCGCACAAAAGAGTACATGTTATGTTTGTGTCTGTGCATGTGTGTATGTGCAAAGCCCAACGGAAGGCTAGGCGGTTTACAGCATGTCGAGGAACGGCTCCATCTCATGGCAGCCTCATTTCCACAGCACAAGGTCGGCCACTCTCCACAACACAGCCCTGCTCCGCTCCTCGCTTCTCATACATCCTATTATGGCTAAGCTGAGCACTGGCACATACGCACAATAACATAAACACACGGAAATTCATGCATGCACATGTATACAAATCCATGTGCACTTACACAGCAGACTAATAGAGCAGGTATGTGCGCAGCATAGGGCACAAGAGTGAGGGAGCAGGAGAGACAGAATTGGAGACAGAGGGAGACAGAGGCAATTGAGAGGGAGGGGATCTACTTAGAGTGTTGACATTGCAGGAGCCCACACGTGTGTACCGGAGCATAATCTTCTCCCTGCTCTCATTGGGTTTTTAATGCGGGTGCTATTTCCATAAACCTGCCTCCTGAATCACTGCCAGCCTCTTACACTCCCCCCAGGTCGAGCTGTACTAATACTAGGAGTAAATGCATGCAGAAAACACATTTCCACCATTGCCTCTCCAAGACAATCACTGTTGTACACAGTGCTAGCATGACAAAAAGGGGAGGGTGGCATGTTTTTCTCTGCTACAGCAAATAGACTTTCTGCAGTGACTGAAATTATTTCTTGGATCTGGTGGATTTGAGGAGTGGCAGTGAGAGGACAGAGTTTGAGGAGAGAGGGTGGAAGTGAGGATTGAGGGAGGGGGAAAGGTGGGTGGATAGTGAAGGATTTTGTCATGATGCTGAGCTGTGTGGAGTAAATTGTCTGTAGACTTGTGTAGAGAGCTGTGGCACTCGCCAGCACACACATCAACTATGTAGAAACAGCCATCGGGCCTAGCAGTCTGTTTTTGTCTGTATGTTTTTTTCCGCACAAATGATGTCATAAAGGGTATTCAGTGTCAGGGTCATCAGGGGATACTTAAGATTTCACTAGTTAGGAGAAAAAGACTTGGGCTTTAATGTTAATATATGGCAGCATTTTCTCATACCCAAAAGCCCTCCTATGGTTATGTAATATAAAAAGTAGTGCATCTCGATCAGTAGCAAACGAAACAGCACACAAATAATATATTCAAGCCTCGCCGTCGTGGGCGGTGTGTCATCACGGCACGCTGCCATGTGCACATGTTTTTCTACCCACCTTTACACACTGCTATCTGTATCTACATAGGGCTGGCTGCAATGCAAAGCCAGCTTACCACACACGCGCAAACACACGCAGCTAATAGAGCCAAGCAACACACACCTGGTAAACTGTCAGAGCTTCTCCTATTCTGTGGCCAAACTTGTGTCAGGCACTCGTGTCCCCAAGGTTCCCATCACACTTCATCGCAGGAATCTATATTCCAGTCCAGTACACTTCCATTAGGCCATACTGTTCCTTTCAGCAGCTAATGTGGAACAGGGGGACATGGATAATAACATCCAAGAATACAAGCGCTTCTTTCTGATAATAAGAGGACACTTGGTTGTGTGTGTGTGTGTGTGTGTGTGTGGCAACTACTGCCTCCATGCTACAGTAGCATTATATAAGTGTAAGTGTAGACATTATATCAAAAATGTGGTTTGATAATTGAATGATTGTTATACATATAGAAAATCATTTAATTATCAAACCTATTTTTGATATAATTTATAGCTGTCTTTTTCTCAGCCAAATAAATTCAGTGTGTTAGCACATACAGAGGCCTTTACGTGAAGCACATTTTTTTTTGACTCTATATAGTTTTCATTGTTTTGAAGGAGTACACCTTGCCTTCAGAGGAGAGTACAAACACATGCGAGTGAATAAAAGAAAAAGATCCATGCACATACGAGAAGTGATGTGGAAGACAAAAGAAACATCATTCAACCATGTGTTGAAGATTACCCTGTCAGACGACGCGGTTGACAGTGTTCTTAAATCAGGAATCCACTCAGCCCACAGTTCATTTAGGTGCACAGTAAACATACAAGATACATGAGTAACCACTCAAGGTGTGTTTGCTGCCCTACTGGTCGATATAAGTGTCATTAAAAACTGAACTCTGAACTCGCCATTACCAACACTAGCCACAGGTGATGCTACATCAACCAGGACTGAAGTCGTAAGAGTTATAATTTGTTCATCTTAAATGTGAGGGTTAGCGCAAGTGGCCCTGCCTCATCGGAAAAAAACGGAAAAAATAGTTTCAGACCGTAAAGCAATATTAAAATGCTTTGCTCTGTGATGCACCAAAATACAACACATCTTTGCAGCTTCCATGTCGTTTTCACATTACAACTTAAAACTCATGAACACACAGAAGTCAGAAGAATGGCTTGCCAACTCGACAAATGGGACCATCCAAGGATCATGTGAATGCACGAGGTTACACATGATGAAAACACATTAGTGCAAGTCCACCCAGAACCCACTGATATTGCACTGCAGTACTTGCTATCTGAGCGATGTGGGAGATTTTAGCCAGACTGAAATCGCCTGAAAGGCTCGATATTCAATGGGACACGACTTGACGCTGCAGCTGATTGGACTATTACACTGCTCAAAAAAATAAAGGGAACACTAAAATAACACATCCTAGATTTGAATGAATGAAATAATCTCCTTAAATACTCCTTTCTTTACATAGTTGAATGTGCTGACAGCAAAATCACACAAATTATCAATGGAAATCAAATTTATCAACCCATGGAGGTCTGGATTTAGAGTCACGCTCAAAATCAAAGTGGAAAACCACACTACAGGCCAATCCAACTTCGATGTGATGTCCTTAAAATAAGTCAAAATGAGGCTCAGTAGTGTGTGGCCTCCACGTGCCTGTATGACCTCCCTACAACGCCTGGGCATGCTCCTGATGAGGTGGTGGATGGTCTCCTGAGGGATCTCCTCCCAGACCTGGACTAAAGCATCCGCCAACTCCTGGACAGTCTGTGGTGCAACGTGGCGTTGGTGGATGGAGCGAGACTGGATGTTCCAGATGTGCTCAATTGGATTCAGGTCTGGGGAACGGGTGGGCCAGTCCATAGCATCAATGCCTTCCTCTTGCAGGAACTGCTGACACACTACAGCCACATGAGGTCTAGCATTGTCTTGCATTAGGAGGAACCCAGGGCCAACCACACCAGCATATGGTCGCACAAAGGGTCAGAGGATCTCATCTCGGTACCTAATGGCAGTCAGGCTACCTCTGGCAAGCACATGGACGGCTGTGCGGGCCCCCAAAGAAATGCCAACCCACACCATTACTGACCCACCGCCAAACTGGTCATGCTGGAGGATGTTGCAGGCAGCAGAACGTTCTCCATGGCGTCTCCAGACTCTGTCAAGTCTGTCACATGTTCTCAGTGTGAACCTGCTTTCTTCTGTGAAGAGCACAGGGCGCCAGTGGCGAATTTGCCAATCTTGGTGTTCTCTGGCAAATGCCAAACGTCCTGCACAGTG
>JAPMOB010222472.1:3557-24539 GCA_029875015.1 Lepomis gibbosus | reverse complement strand
GTTGTAAAGTTTCTAACTTTGACGGCTGTCATTAACCAGTAATGTTCACTAAGCTAACTTTTCAGAGCAGTGCCAGCAACCTGGATAAAATGTAGGCCAACATCAGCAGGATGAAACGTGTCGGCATCTGTGTTATTTACACTGGGGACGCTGGGGACAGGTTTTGAAAGCGTTTGTTAAAAATGCTTTCAAAAATAGCAGCAACAAGAAATGTCAGAGAACAAATCAAAGTGCTTTAAGAAAGGTTCATTTGCACTTATTAAACATTTAAGTAAGATAAAACAAGCTACTGATGAACGTGCAGCACCAGTCAGTAACTTTAACAACTTCTTGCCAGAGTTTCTATTTGGCCCAGTTTCCCGTTCTCTCCCTGTGAACATGACAAAAGAGGAGCGAAGACTAAATCATGACTCAGCAGGGAGCAAAGTTGATCTGCAGGAGAAACAGATACGAAAGCAGCAGAATGCCTGAGGGCTGCACTGACTTAGATTCTGTTATATTTGTAAATATTACATTTTCACCCGCCACCTGAATTCAGTGTTTCCTTTTACATAAATAAAAACATCTTCGCTATAGATTTATGTAGGAAAGATAGAGCAGGAAATGTCACCAGAATGCAGGAAATTAAATGTTTAATGCTCAAAACTTTCTGGGGGAGGAGCCCCAGAGACCCCAACTGATACAGTATATTTCAGCTTTGATGATTTCTATAAAATCCTGTTATTCTATCGTCACATCTCGTTCTCATGACAACAGCATGGTGCATCGCAACGTGAGCTCAGAGTATCGTCACAGCCCTGACCTGCGTGTCGGCATCTTTCTCTTGTTGCAGCAGACTAATGCACGTTATCAACACAACATGTAAGCTTAAAACAGACGCCTCTTCTCTCTGTGTGTTTCTCTGCTTGCATATCCTTCTCTCCTTTTTTATCCCCGAGCAGTTTGCATGCCTGCATACAGATTTGGATTCAGTTTGTCCGACCTCAGTAATTTCCAAAGGTGTCGACCGGAGTCACAAATCTGAAGACACATTCTTCTGGCAAACGTCAGAAAAGAGCCACTGACTCGTGACCCAAAGCAGATGAGTCTTGCTATAATACTTGACCTGGGTGTCAAGACTTGGCCAGGGACTTGGGACTTATCTGCTCTGACTTATCACCTGACTTTGGAGGGAAACGGCAGCTAATCAGGATCTAAACAAACAAGCTTGAAACTCGACATGGGACTTAAATGTCAAGTCTTGGGACTAGACATAGGACCTGTCTGTTCGAGACTTGAATTGGGACTTGACTTTTGATAAGTAGACTTGTGACTTAAATATCACAGTCTGAGACTCCACATGGGACTGACAGCTCTGACAGCTTGGGACGTGCTAATCACAGACTCGGACTGGGACTTGACTTGGGATTGACTTTCTTTGTTTGGGATTTGACTTGAGGTTTGGGAATGGCCTGTCTCGAAGTGGGACTTTGACCTGTCCCGACAATTACACTATTGACTCATCGTAGGATATATGGACATGACCTTGGTCACCATTTTTTCTGACCAAGGTCACAGCCAAAGAGACGCAACAATGCAACGTGGTCCAGAAACCGTCATTTAAAAATAAACTGCAAACTTTTGACAGGCAGGACAATTTGACAAAGAAAATGTTCATCTATAAGTGCCATTACAGCTTTGTACAACAAAGTGAAAAAATTAATTCTGAGGGAGATTAAAGACGTCTCCTTTTACTCTGCTACTACAGATAGCATACATGAGCCTGACCATACATCGGACAAATAAGTGGTACAAAAAAGTCTTAAAATGACGATATCGTTTATCGAGTATTCAGAATATATCGTCCAACAGAAGTAGTTATCGTGACAGGTCATGCGGGACTTGAGGTGTAGCTTCACTAAGGACTGAGGACTTGTTTAGGACTGGTTTTGTCTTCATGAGATTTGACTTGACCTGTGATGATGTGGGACTGGACTTGCAGCTTGACAGGAGACTTGAGTGTCACATCCAGCCCATGTGACTCTTGACTTGGGAGTAGTAAACCATGACCTGGTCCCACCGTGTCATCTAGTTTCCCTCCTGGTTTAACCCTTTAACCCACACTGCAGAGCTGCAGAGGGTGAAGGCAGCGCCTCAAAGTGTCGGCAGAGATCTTTAAAAGGCCGAGTGTTTTTCATTTTGCTCTGGCGGTGATGAAGTGCAGCCAAAGCTCTCCATCTTGTCTTTAACCATCTCTGATTGCCTGCCCTTTCTGTTTTCTTCTCTCATCGTCCTGTTTTTTCCTGATGTCGCCTTTTGTTTCACATGAACTTTATACAACGAACTGAATCAAATTCTGTGTAGATTTGATGGTTTCTGATGCTCCTCCATTGTTTTATCTGTTTTTCCGTTGGCTCCTCGCTCGCCTTTCTTCCCGACACGTTCTGGACTTTATTGTTCTGATTGGTTTTATTTCCTCTGACCACGCCCCCTCTCCCCGTGCCTCCCTACACTCCTGCCTTTTGTCTTCTCCCCAGAACTGCACTCGTCCATCTGAGCCCCCTGTTCTCTCCATCCCCTTCATAGGAATGATTGTAATAGTGGCCTTGATTTGGTGCTGGTGGGAGGAGCTGGCGTCCTAGAGGGGACCAGGTATGGCCGCGCCCTTCTTTCTCTACCAGACGCTCTGCTGCTTTTAGAATCCGAGAGTGGCTGAATCACTGGGGGGACATTCGAGCTACATGTACTCGATGTCTGTCATCGGTGAAGTCCCACCACAGATTAATGACCACATTTCATTTGAGGGCCTGAATGTGTTGTGGTCCCGCCAAGTGTTTTTCTCTGCTGTGATTCACAGAACGTAGATATTGGGCGACGTGTTACCCGTCTGAAGGTAAAAGTGTTTATAGATGTTTGTTGGTGAAAGTAAAAGCCGGCTGGTGGCACAAAATGCTAATAATGGTTTAGACATGGATGTTCATCGTGTTCAAAGAGAGATATTCAAACACTTGCAGCACAGCTGGCCAATCAGTGTGAACCAGGGCTGGACGATACGGCCCAAAATCTAAATCAATGCTAACTGAACATTTCACCTCGATCATGATCAATGAACGATTGGTTTGTGTTTCGTTTTTTTGCCCTCATAGTTCACTGACAAGGTTTGGATCAATTTCACTTAAAACAACCAAAGCTTACCAAGCTGATTTACAGGTTACACATACTACAATAAAAGTAATTAAACAGTAAAAGGACAGCAATAAAACATTAGGACATACAGCAGATGATATAAAGTGATATTCAGATATCCAGGAATAATAACTGACTTAACATGTTTGCCTCCTCATAAAACATCCTTAAAGGTCATTCTTAGAAGAAGAATTTGAAACCTGAATTATCAAATTAATATTTATTGTCCCTTGTGGGGAAATCTGATTTGCAGCAGCGTTAAAAAACAGAAAACAAGCAAACATACGTGACATGGGACAAAAAACAGCCTTTACAGAGTACAACATCTGTTTGAACGTACAGAAGTACTCGAACAGATGAAATGGTGGCCTCAGTGCAGATTCAGGGCATGATAGCAAAATGTTGTTTAGCAGCATCAGCAGGACCCGAATGCACAAACTTCCTCTTGCTCGTCCATTTGATGCCTGCTCCTCCTATAAAAAGCTTCTACTGGACCTAAACTAGTTGTAGTTCACTGTGATTCTGTGTCTGAGTGCGCAAACACTGAGCTGAGATCAGCTGACAGCAGCATGTTAGATACATTACATTTAGTTTGCCAGAGTGTGTGTGAGTCGGTCATGAGGTTTTTGTGGTGAACGTGGTGCGGAGGCTGAGCGGGTCGACTCAGAGTTCCTTACAACATGATCACATTACTGATCAAATCTCACTCACATGACACCCCTCCCTTACAGTGAGGAGGCTCAGTCCTGACAGAAAACAGAATTAAACAGAGGAGGAATATGTTATGATGAAAATAAAATAAGATCTATCTCGTGATTAAGATTTAAAGGTGGAGTAGGCGATTCAGGAGGAATCCAACACCACAGCACAGAGCGAGCAGGGACACAGCAAGTGATGCAGCATCAGAGTTATTACCTGGCGTCTTCTTTACAAGATCCTGTTGACTCGTGTTAGTTATGAGATATTAGGTCAGTGTTTTGACAAACTGTCATGTGACAATTCTGTTAATTGTTTTAGATGATCTTGTGAAGGTTTTTGAAAAGCTGTTTTTTTACACGTCAGCAGAACCAAAGTATCCAACAGTACTTTCTACAGTCACAGTTTGTCACGCGTATAATAATGAGTAATAATTTTGACTTAACGAGTGATTTTGTCCTTCCAAGACCGTGTTTTTGGGTTACAATTTCTGATATTAAGTGTTCTGAATATTTTACTTATACATTTGTTTATTTCACAATACAGTAAATTATTTGTTTTATCTTATGATGAGATACTAGGCTCTGACTATAAATATTATCTCTACTTATTTTAAGTTTAGTTATAGTTTTGATATAGAATCTGTCATAATCTTTAACATTTCTGAACTTGAATATTATTTTTTCATTTTTTAATTATACCTCAGCATGCTGGTATAGCTGTTATTTACACCAACAATACTATGAGAAGTCAGCATTTTAAAATAATTATGTCCTTTTATCAGTTTAATACAGGGACGCTTAGTTCCCTATGATTTCCAAATAATTAAATTAATGTAATTCAATATAATTCCGTTTTAATATAGAGTTTTAATATAGACTGTTATATGACAATTTTATTTTGTTTTCATGGCATAAATGTTTATTTTCTACTTAATTTGCTTTATATTTTTGATTATCATACATCAATGCTTCAAAACTTGTTCTTTTTGTCAGCACGCTGTGTGAGAGAAGCATTTTTAAAACTTCATAATTTTAACTTAGTAAGTCACAATTGTGATATTTAATACAAATGTTGGCCATCATAAGTAATAATACAAGACTACTATGTTGCGGTTTTGGCTCAGTTTGCACATGTTACGTATTTGTATATATTTTAGACGTGTTATAGTTGGTCCTAAACCGACTATTATAAATTCGTGAATTTTTCTAATTTATTCTCATATTATTTTAGATAATCACTCATTGATGGACTGAAGATTTGAAACCTCCAGTTTGGTAGTTTGGCCGTCGCCATCTTGGTTGTTTTTTTTTATAACCAGACATGAGCGTGTTTAGATGACAGGGTGGTGCTAGCTAGCTTAGTTAGCAAGCTGCATCTGTAATTCACAAATTAAATGTGACTTGCAGTGACTCCATTCACATGTCTTCGTCTCTTTCTCAGCAGAGTGACACTGGAGGCTGGAACCTGGCGGTGGCAGCGGTTGCAGTGGCGGCCATTGTAGTTCTGGTCGTCCCCAGCTTCACCAGGACCTGAGGTCTACACAGGAAGTGACCTCACTGGGAAGTCTGGGATTGTGGGATTGCCGTCACCCATCCAGCGCTGCCCTCATACATGTTGCTGTCCTGATGTCTGCTTGTTGCATCGCTCTGTTTAGCGGGACAGCGCCACCTCAGACGTCAGTGAGCGCCGGAGGGAAAAGCCCGTTTTGAATAAACAATGTCCTCCGTAAAGAATCGTAACTCTTCCTGCAGGTCGTCATCGCACCGTACATCGGTTGGTCGATTTATCGATCGGCTGTGATGTTTCCAAACATCCACCATCATGATCCAAGAGTGTGACGGGAAGTTGTCATTTTGCATTATTTTTAAAAGATTCCATTGTTTTCAGAAAGAAGAGGTGGATGATGTTTACCTGCTCAGCTCAGTGGAAGAAGTACTCCTTACTTACATAAAAGCAGTACTACTACAGTGTAAAAAAGTACTTAAAATGTCAAAGTTCTCAAAATTCAGAATACCCAGTGTCATAATATTATAAAATATTTTGCATTAATGCAGCATTTCATGTTGCCAGTTAAAGTGGAGTTCATTTTGACTATTTAAATGTACTTTAATCTAAAAAAAGATCCTATTTTTATTTGTTGACGTGTTTGTTTGTGTAACTTGCAAAGTAACTTAATTGCTAAATGTGGTGGAGTAAACAGCATATCTCCCCTGGAAAATGGAGTAGAATAATAGTATAAAGTGGAATAGAAAAGTAAAATAAGTTCAGATTGAGCTTAAGTGCCGTACTTGAATAAATGTGCTTATTTATTTTCCTACAGTGTTTACAGTAAATGCAGTCCTGTAGTGGTAAATCACAAAATGATTTCACTGATAAGACAACGAAGAAATAAAACACAAAGAGAGGCGGATCAGCTGCAAATCTTTATTTTATTAATCCAATATTTTCCTTCTGAGTTACAATAAAAAAACAAGTTTGTTTGATATTCAAAATACAAATGAATAAATGCCCAGATCCACAGTGTCCTCTGTTTGGTAAGCAGTTCAACACTCCTGTGGAAAACATCAGTAAACATTCAGTGTAGCAAAACCCATTTTTATTTTCCACAGAAACTTTGGACTTCTAAAAACCAAACAGTGAAGATGCCGCAGCATTCAAAATAAAACCCCTATCAAGGGAGTCCAAAACAAACTTACAGTAAAATGGCCTTTTAAATATGAGCTAACTACGTTATGCTGGCAAACGCAGACACAGGTGTCGTGTTTATGTCGACCTGACGTATGAAAGTCCAATATTGACTCAGGTTTGGTTTTGCTCGGACTCAGCTGTTGATCCTCAGAGGGATCGGCAGTATTAGAGGCTGTTTAACTCTCTGAGGTCTACGGCGATATTTTCAATTTTACCTTAAATTTACATATCTTCTTAAAACATCAAAATGTGCAGAAAACCCCTGGCTGTCTGTATAACGTGCTCACCATGTGTCCCAGAGCATTGTGTAAAGAGAGACAGAGATAATGTGACCGTAAAGCTTAGATAGATTTTTTCAATCCTTTCAAAAAGCTCCACACAAAATGCAGACGGACAGACCAGTTACACAATGTGAGAGGCCATCTTCTCTTCCTCCTAGCTCACTGCGAGAATAAGAACTCTGAACTCAAGAATCTGTTGATTAAAGCAATATCTGAACCATATTTATGTGATGCATTATCGCCGAGATATTAACAGATCGGCAGTATTACTGAGTTGATGCGCCCACACGTTCTGAGACGTCAGGCTGTTTAACATGTCAGGAGTTTGATTACATGTTAATATAAAAAATATCAGTTAATGCAGCTTTAAATCGATGATGAAATAATCAATAGTGTTTATGTTTATGAATGAAAATCAAACCTCTGGCTCCGTCAGGTGTTTGAGAATCACTACATTATCATATTGCCCCAACATGAATTATTTAGAGCTGTTTTATTTCCCAATGAACTGAACCAAAAGGTGTTCCTGTTTATTTATTTTACTTTGAGTAATTATTCAATAGTCTAATAATAGCTCTAAAATTCTTTGCCTTATTTTTCCGTACAGGATTTTTTGCACTCGCTGGGTTACGGTGATGACGGGAGATAACGGTAGCAGATCAACTCTGATTGTTTATGTTTTTTAATACAATGACTCAGCTTCAGTCCTGCTTAATGCTGAATATTATCTTATCACGTGTTTGTCCCAAAAAAATGTAGCATGAGAAAAAAAATTTAATTCAGTCAGCTTTTTTACCTACATATCCCTTTACAGGTCACTTTAAAATGTCTGTATTTGTATGTTTCTAGTACCAAACAAGTAGTGTGTACATCTACTCAATTAAAAGAGCACTTTTTTAAACTTTAGAAAAGTCTTTGTTGGAGCTGAATCATTCCGAGGAGAGATTATTTGTGTCGACTGAGTTCACTGTGCCAGTTTTTAAGCTCAGATTGTGTTCTTTGAGAAAAGATGAAAACAAGCATGTTGTAAAAAATGTGCTGAATTTTAGGAAATAAGTTTACCTGCTGCTGTAACCAGAAATATATTTCATTTATACAGATGTTTTATTTAACATCTGAAAATTATACAGCCTCTTTCAGACGGGATTAAAATAAAATACATAAATCTTCGAGTAATATCCCAGGCTTTAACTGGACTCAATCTCTGAACTCACCCAGCCTGTTTTAATTTCAACCAGTATGAATATTAGTTGTATAAAAATGAATCAGATAACATAATGAGTCATTTATTTGAACTAGCTTTGAGAGACATCAAGAGACATCATCTAGAGCAAACTCGTTTCTGTAAAATTAACTGGAGACTCTGATCTAACCATATTAAACATACTGACAAAATATATATATTGGTGTTATTTAAGCAGCTCAGCTCAAGAGGACAATTTGGTGGATTTTATGCATCAAACGAACTTCTATAAAAACATACCAGGCTTCTAATTGAGACGTTTATTTGTCCACACCTGCAGCCTCACCAGGCCAGTAACAGGGATACGTGTCCAACTGGGAATTGGTTTTTAATTGAGGTTTTACAGTATTTAAATGAATTAATTCTGATCCCATTTCAGAAATATTTGCGTAGCAAAGATGTTGTTATATATAATTAGGGCCGCAATTAACGATTATTTTCATTATCGCCTAAACAGCCGACTATTTTCACGATTAATCGACTCATCGTTTAGTCTGTAAAATGTCAAAAAATTGGGAAAAAAGCTTACCATAGTTTTCTAGAGCCCAGAGTGACGTCTTCAAGTTGCTGCTTTAGTCCAACAAACAGTCCAAAACCCAAAGACTCTTCGTTTACTGTCAGAAATGACAACGGATAGCAGCAATTTCTCAATTTAAGAAGTTGAAACCAGCTAATGTTTCACATTTTTGCTTAAAAAATGCCTGAAATGATTAATCAATTATCAGAATATACGTCGATTAATTTTCTATTGACCAACTAATCGACTAATTGTTGTTGCAGCTCTATACATAATAAATGTATAATAGTGAATAAAAGAGGACCCAGGATGGAGCCTTGCAGAACACCTTCACTAATGAAAATGAGAGTGGCTGATTAAATATTGTTACAGAACAGAAGAATTTAATTTGTCAGTACAAAAAAGTGAGAAATGAGTTTTGATAGTCATACAACCATTTAAAAGACCTTAAATAACCTTAAAGTCTGTTTTTTTTTGTAGAAATGAGGAAATAGATGAATAAATCCTGTCTGAATGCGGCTACAGAGATACAGATCATATCTACATAAACCTACTGATGTTAAGACGGTTCAGATCTTTGTTTTTGGTGACGGGTCAGAATGAACACATTGTCTTTGTTTATATTTTATAAGCTTTTTATTGGGGAGTGATTAAATCCCCCCACCCACCCAATCATCCTTTGTTTTGAATGGATTGGGATCGAGGCCTGATTCATGTTTACATTTAAGTGGTGACCAAATAATCACAGGAGCTACAATCAGACGTTCAGATGACTGTGATCCTGTTTTAGACTGGAAAATGTTATTTAGATTTAAAAGTGTTTCTCTGGATATGTGATGATGCATGTGACCAAATATTAGCAAAATAAGACATTCCAGTTCCAACACTAGCACCGGCAATACAACACTGTTGAGCATTTAAATATATAAAACAAAACCTTCTCTGCTTGCTCTGCTTAGCATGACAGAGGGTGGACAAAATATCTGGAACACATGATAAAGAAGGCCTTTAAAAAACTGTAGGAACTAAAACTCAATATTAGAATTATTTATTTAGTATTTAATTATTAAGTGATATATGTATTGTGATTAACAGCAGGACGTTGATAAGGATATAACTGGTCTAACAGCATGTGTCATTTCATATAGTTTCTGCATGAGGTTTAGAAACATAGTTATTTTAGTCAGATTATAATGGTGGACAAATAGACACCTAGATTCTGTAAATAACATCAAAACTGTAGACGATGAAACAGCTGCTATTTGTTTCAGGGGTTTACTTTGTAATGTGTGGAAGCCCATTTACACCAGGAAAATATTTAACAATTAAAGTTATAAATTATAAAATTTGATTTGTTTTACTAAAAAAGAGAAAAACATTCACACGAATTAGATATTAAACAAAAAAAAAATTCACAATTCTGACTTTTAAAGTTTAAATTATAATTAAAGTCATAACTTTAAGATACTGAGTTAAAACTATAAGTTAGAAAGTACAATTTTGGACTTTTGGACTAACTCCACATTTCAAGGAATTCAGTCAATATTTTAACTTTAACTTTTAACTGAAATGATTGTAAGCCTTACTATTTCAATAGTAAGGCTATATGATTTTTACTTTACAAGTCATAATTTTTATTAACTATTTAGTAAATTTTACACAATTTTAATTTAGGGAATAAAAAAGTGACAATGTCCCTGATATTTTTGTCTTTTCGCCTGACTTTAAGTATTTAATTTATGTCTAGCTTGTTTTTGTGGTGTATATGGACTTCCATATTTATCGATCGTTGGTCGTTGATCATAGTTTTGTGTCTTGAGATGTCGGTAATGTGCGTTTTGTTTGTGTCGTTAAGTACTTCTTCTGACAGGAAACGCCAGTGTCATCTTGTAAAATGTTGTAAAACGTGAATGTTAGTACCGAAACAGTGAGTTTTGGATGTTGACTGAATAATTACTGAATCAGCCTGTTTTGATCTTTGTTTCTCTTAGTTTTTAGTAAAAACAGCGAATCTTCCTGGACGCTGCATGCTGATGCCGCTATGTACAAACTCTGTACGTCTTTTGTAGGAGCACTTGGTCATGGATGGTTCTGTTCTGTACATACAACAGTTCCAGTTTGGTTCTTAGATGGTGCTCGTTATTTTTCATACAGCCGATGAAAGTGTAGCTCAAACGTTGCAGTAGAAATAGAGTCTGGGAATGGACTGATCATTGGTTTCCTGATATCTATTAGCTGATGAATCAGACCAGCGGAGTGAGTACACGCCGCTGGTGCTGCAGCTGGTTTCCTGATAACCTGAACCAGCATCTTTTCCTAAACCCAATCAAGTGGTTTTGGTGCCTGAACCAAACTACAAACGTTTCACAGTGTTTACCATATCTTGAACATCATGTGACTTAGGTCACGTGATTTACGTTAGTACTTGGCAACGCTCGTACACGTCATTTTTTGGATAGTATGAGGATATGTTGTGATTTAAATTCCTACTTTGTTTTGCGTGAATATCTCTTATGTAAATTTGGATTTGGTGCCAAAATACTTTAGCAAGCAAACAATTCAAGATCCTGTAACGTTACAGTCACAAAACCTCTCCTGATGGTTCTTGTGTGCATCTACGCAGACGTCTGGAGAATTCTGGAGATTTCACTGGCGTAAAAATGCGACATTTAAAAAATAGTCAGCACGATCAATCACATGATCCTCTGTAGAATTTAAAAAGCAACACAAACACATGTTACCATCTGCTTGGTTTGGTAGACCGCGTTTTCACGCCCGACCCGTCACATATGGTTACATGGTCAAGACCCGTTGGCGTCCGTTTGTGACGGTAAAAGCAGGTGTAGAATATTGAACAGAAACGTCAGAGTAAGGAGGTGGTTGAGGTGGATGGAAGGCCAGAAACCGGACTTTCAATTAGGAAACTGGAGTTTGATTCCCGTGTGAAACTAAAAGTCAACATTGATTGTTTTTAAGTTACGTAGGTTAACTGACGTACGTAACAGCAAACCAGGAGCTTTTCCTAAACATAACCAAGTACTTTTGGTGCCTAAATAAAACTGCAACATTTCGCAACATTAACAAGTACTTTTATTTTTAAAGTCTCACCAAACGTTGACCTTATTGACTTATTAACTCTGACTGCTCAACCAATTAATTATAGGAAAGCTACTTTTGGACAGTCGGCATGTTCGGTCAGAGCAGCAGATAAATGGAACTCACTTCAGAAACTCACTTCCAAACATTTAACTAAAAAGAAGAACAGCCTCTCTGCGGACATCAGAAAACCAGATCAGTCCTTCCTTAGCAGTGTCGTGACCAGCGTTAGCTAGCTCCGTGTTGCATGTTAGATTTACAGACTGTAGTAAACGTGCATGAGACTAGACAAGTAGATCCAGACGCAGTAGCCGCTGTAGAGTTAGATGACGCTCAGCATGACAGTGGTAGCATGAGCGCTGTAATCCAATTCTTCCATCAATCACCTTACAACCGTTTATTACTATTTTTGTAGTTTAAAAAAGTCTGATGTTTTAAACTCTTTGGTGTCTGTCTTCTCCAGAGTTCAGTCAGTTTCATCTCCGTGTCCAGTACAGAGAGAGGACGTCTAGCTTAGCTTAGCTTAGCTTTGCACAAGACTGGAGGATGGCTGCATCAAAACTGAAACGAACCCACCTTCCAACAGCTCCAACTCTGTCTGGTTTGGTTAAAGTTTGATCTAACTGTTTATCAAGAACCGCTGCTAGGTTAGCAGTTTCCAACCTGTTTCCAGTCTTTGTGCTAAGCTAGACTAACCACGCCCTGGACATAGCTCTGTATTGGACGAATGAAGCTGATGTTTCCGTGTGACTCTGGAGAGTTTGAACTCTTGGTGTGTCCTCAGAGGATTGGTCTGCTTCTTGACGCTGTGTTTGTCTGTCAGGTATTAAGTGTGCTGTACGAGCTTTTAGTTAGACCTCTAAGCTTTGAGTAACCGGCATGTCGTTGTCTGGCTGGTGTTTGTTCTGTTTTAAATGATGGGTTCTTCTCTTCCTGTCGGTGTTTCTCTGTATCTTTTCTGACCTTTGCTTATTTAAAGGACTCTTAATGACTGTTTATTTTTATTTTTCTGTGATGGTTTAGTTTAAAGGGCCTGTACATATTGTAAATGAACTGACCAATAAAAAGTAGTTTATCCTTGTCTTTAATGTCTCTTATTGTTAACACTAACTGTTAGACTCCACACAGAAATATATCTCAACTGATGTGTTTAATCTAACGACTCTCAGTCCTTTTATCATGTCATCCTCTCATGGAAGCTCTTTGATGTTAGCTTCTGTAACGTTAGCTTTGCTCACTAATGTTAGCTTCAAAGTTAGCTTCAGTAACGTTAGCTTCAGTAATGTAAGCTTCACTAATGTTAGCTTCACTAAAGTTATCTTCAGTAATGTTAGTTTCACTGATGTAAGCTTCACTAATGTTAGCTTCACTAAAGTTATCTTCAGTAATGTTAGCTTCACTAATGTAAGCTTTAATAATGTTAGCTTCACTAAAGTTATCTTCAGTAATGTTAGCTTCAGTAATGTAAGCTTCACTAATGTTAGCTTCACTAAAGTTATCTTCAGTAATGTTAGCTTCACTAATGTAAGCTTCAGTAATGTTAGCTTCACTAAAGTTATCTTCAGTAACATTAGCTTCAGTATTGTAAGCTTCACTAACATTAGCTTCACTAATGTTAGCTACAGTAACCAACGTTAGCTTCAGTAATGTAAGCTTCACTAACGTTAGCTTCAGACGTTTAGAGAAAAAGTTACGTCACAAACACGACTTTTGGGTTTGTGGTCTTTGTAAGTATGTATTTTCAGTCTTATACGTCAACCGTTTTACATCAAACTGTGACTTTCTAGACTTTTAAATATTTTAAACTGACAAACATCATGTGTATGATTCAGAGCGCAGTTCAAACGGGATCAAAACATTAGTTGTCTCTTAATGTTGACTGCCGGACATATTTTTTCTGAAGTAAGGTCCGATAGTGGTCCACTGGAAGAGGAGGGGCTTAGCCCGTCTATCCTGATTGACAGGTCGCCATGGTAGTAACTTGTCAATCAGCTTATAGCCCTGCCCTAAAGCTTCCCCTGCTTCCTGGTTTATTTTCCTCTAAATGGGACCATAATCTACTAAATGAACATCATGCTGTGTTGAAGAAGACGTTGAAATTAGCGACTGAAACCATAAACTCATTAGGAAAGTGTTTACTAAGGGAATAAATCAGATGAGAAGTAGAAACATTTTCTCAGAGACTTCTATACAATCACACTTCTTTCTACAGCCGGTGGAGTCGCCCCCTGCTGGCTGCTAATAGGACACAGGTTTAAGTCGCCCCCTGCTGGCTGCTAGAAGGATGCAGGTTTAAGTCGCCCCCCGCTGGCTACTAGAGAGGATGCAGGTTTAAGGCTTCGCGTTCAGACCCGGAGGTTCCTGCTTGATGGTGATGTTGAGTACGGTTTTTTATTAAGATATTTATTAAGATAACATTTTATTAATTTTATTACGAGTATCATTAAAAGACCCTCGCATATACAAATGGTCTTTATAAAGTTTTATGAAAGTCAACTTGCATCACATTGAACGCATATTACACTGTTAAATCACTTTGTTAAGTTCCATGTTATGTTATTTAATGTTATGCTATGTAAACAAAACAAGATAATAATGTGTGATCACAAGCCTTCAGCCTAACTGTTATATGCTGTCCAGTCTAAGTTATTCTCCTGAACAGAGTTCAGAAAGAGCTGCTGCTGATTATTAATAATTCTCTTATCATCACTGCGTCCTTCTCAGAGCAGCAGAGGCCTTTAACCAGCTGAGAGCATCATGAGTAAAGCTCAGAGGAACTCGGCTTTAATTTTAGTTTGTCTCTATATTTACCCATCAGGCTGCAGTTTTACTCTAAGGGTGACAGAAGTGTGAGCTTGTGTTTGAACTTCAGTCCCGTAGGTTTTTTATAGTAGGCTTCTGACCTCATACAGTAATACTACGAAAATACTTCCTCAAATAGATTCCCACGAGCACGTCAGCATCTTTATAAAAGGTTTCAGACTCCGGTTTGTAGGTTTGATGAGGACTAATGGAGTTTTCAATTTAAAGGTTTTAACCCCTAAAAAGACCTCAAAGTGTGCAGATAATTCACACAGCTAATGATTAATTTAACCTTCTTTTATTTTTAAGTGATTAGTTTATCATTTGTCGTTTACAAAACCATGAATGTTACAGAAGAGGATATTTTCCATCACAGGTAACTTTGAACAAACATCGAATGTGTTTTATTCCTCATAAAACATTTACAGAGATCATTTTTAAAGTATTTTAAATCCGTCATTGTTCGGGTCCAGGTTGACAGAAAAGGGGCCTACACAGTGCTGCTGCTAGTTAACAGCCACACAGGGTCCAAAACCATTCAGTTATTCCCTGAAAGTCTCAATAAAAAACTTAATTACTACATTATTTATAATAATAAGTAAATTAGAGGAATTTAAAGATGGAAAATTATTCACATTCAGTTTTCTTAGTGAAGGAAAATGTCTATTCAGTCTTCAGCCCTGCAGAATGAAGCAGCCGTCAGACAGAAGAAAACATTTAAAATTTTACTGCAGCGTTAAAAATAAATAATTAAAGTGCTGAAGTCCAGACGAACAGCACATTTGATAGCCTAGATGTTCGGGGTCCCAAGTCATCTGATCGGATCAAATCTTCAAAATGTGTTCAAAAGAAAAACAGGATTCTGAAATAAGATTAGATCTCCTGATCTAGTTTATGTTTGATTTGGATCAGACCTTCAGTGTTTGTTGGATTAGGATTAACAAACAGATGTCTGGATTCAGGATGGATTTTAGGAACAACATTTAATAAAACTTTAAATCTGGTCAAATAATACATCGTTCGCATCATGTATAGTATGTTTGTCAAGTTCAAGTTTGTTCATATATCATATTAAAAACAGGATCAAAGACAGCAGAAAAGGTCAAGATGTGGGTCTTAAAGAGATCTGGAGCAGCCATTAAAAGGCTTATTCTGATCAGACCACCTCAGCGCTTTGACAGTGTGAACATGTAGAAGATCTGATGAATAAAAAGGCGCCAGTTAATTTAAAATCTCTAAAACAAGCATTGAAAACACTCCTGAAGCTGACGGGAAGCCGTTGGAGTGAGGCTCAATCTGGCCCTGTCATCACTGTACATTAATTACAACCTACCTCAGACCAGCCGCCTCCCTTCAGTCCCTCATTCTGAGATCGGCCTCCTGAAAGTTTTTGGTCTGTTCACAAAAGAAGAAGAAGAAGAACTCTAAACGTTCTTTATTTTTTTGGACATTTGGCTTTTTTTTTGAAAAAGTTTTAAAATGTGGTCAAAATATCCATAATGCATCTGTGAATAATGTTTGTGTTTGTTTGTTGTGGGACTCCACACTGACTACTCTGTAGTTCTTTATACATCTGACAGCTACATTCTGATCTGTAATCCCATTTAGAGCGCTGCTAATCCAGATTAGGTAATTTTATACAGTTTATATGTGGATCAGAGCGATCTAATCCAGATTAGGTAATCTTATAAAGTTTATATCTGGATCAGAGCGATCTAATCCAGCGCTGCTTTGATACACTGGAACAAAAGTAAAATGTATTACTGGATCCTGGATAACAAAATCCGGATCATTCTGATCCAGATTAAACTTTTTGAACAACTCTGCCCTGGCAGACTGGGGGGGGACTCCAGTCTGAGGTAGTGTCCTGATTGGTTGCCCTCTGATGACGTCGTGTTTTCTCTTCACACCAGTTTATGAGCAGCTTTTTACAAACGGGCCCCGGTGTCTGTCCCCGGTTTGGAGTCTCTAAAAATACCTGGAGGTGTCACCGCGGCCTGTGGTGGGGGGTTCCTTTGTCCACGCCCCGGAGCCCCGCCGCCACCCAATGAGCTGCGGCCTCCGTATCTGTGCGGGATTAGAGGATGCCCGGGCTGTACTTGTATATGGTCATGGCAGGGGCATTCCTGGGAGTCCAGCGGAGTGACGCCGAGCTTTTTAAACCTCTGCTCCACTTCTCCTCCACCCGCAGTCCCGACTCTCTCCAGGCCGCCACGCCGCCGCCTGCGCGTCTTTAACCGGACACCGGAGCGAGTCTGTCCGGAAGAAGAAACGCTCTCTTCTTCTTCTTTCTCCTTCTTCTGTGACGTTCCTTCATATTTTAACGCCGCAGGAGCCCATGACACGGCCCGGACTGGATTAACGGACTCTGGATCTGCTCTCTGGCCGGAGCGCACGCTGCACTCTTTACGCAAACTTCGGTGAAGCGTGTGACTCCCAGCTGGCTTGGCACTGCCCCCGCCGCTCCTCTTCCTTTCTCTTTTTTCTGCATTTTCTGCTCTTCCCACACCGCTTTGTGCTATAAAAGGGGGGCAGCATGATGAGCAACAGCGGCTACTTGGAGCCGCACCAGCTGCCGCCGCAGTTCTACCAGAGCGCCGCGGACATCGGCGAGGAGGAGGAGGAGATGCCGGCCACCGAGAAGGACCTGGCGGAGGACGCGCCGTGGAAGAAGATCCAGCAGAACACGTTCACCAGATGGTGCAACGAGCACCTCAAGTGCATGAACAAGCGGATCAACGACCTGCAGAAGGACCTGAGCGATGGGCTGAAGCTGATCGGGCTGCTGGAGGTGCTGAGCCAGAAGAAGATGTACAGGAAGTACCACTCCAGACCCAACTTCAGACAGATGAAGCTGGAGAACGTTTCCGTCGCCCTGGAGTTCCTGGAGAGGGAACACATCAGACTGGTTTCTATCGGTGAGTCCCGCAGAACACACGCGCGGAGCGTGAAGAGTTTAACGCACATTTTTACGCACAAACTGCGCGTTCAGAGAGAGAATGTTAGAGGGCTGAGAGGGATGAAATGAGCTCATAAGATACCAGTTCCAGTGTTCATCCGTGTTTGTTGAGGAGAGACCTTAAAGTGGTGAAATGTTTAATAACCAGGAGCATCTCTGTTCATCCAAAAAGGGTTTAAAACTTTAATATCTTAATGAGACCTGTACACGTTCCTCATGACGAACTGTAAAGAGTCTTTAGTGTTGCTGCAGCTGCTTGTTGTGGCTCTCAGGTGTGTTTGCAGGTGTTAACAGCCTCAGTAAAGAGCTGCTGAGTGTAACTGTGTGTCTGTTTGCTCTCAGTCGTCACATCAGCTGGAAAACTTTGTGTAATAAATCTATAATACTTTTTGAGGTCCTAGATGATAAGTATGCAGTATTTTACAGAAGTATTTTTATTCTCTGGATTATTTAGGAGTCAAAACATTTTATTTATCGATAAAAAAAGGACCAACTAGCTTTAATTACTGACTTTTCAGTTTAACACAAAACGAGATACGTTTTTATTAATAAATGGCTCTGACATGATAATGTACATTTTAAGGGCTTATTACCATTTAAAGAGCTTTAAACCAATAAAATACTGTAATATTAATCAATTAATTACCTTATTATTTTGTCACATCACATTAGTTATTATCTTCATTCACCCCTTAAATTAATGTACCCAGTTTAGGCCTGTTGATGCCTAAAAAACTAAACCCTCAGAATTCACCTGCAGAGTCCGGAATATTTACACGTCAATGAATTTACACCTTATAGGCTGAAAAGCTACCAAGAAACTTTTGGTTTTGTAAACTTTAAAAATCCTTTAATCCACTGAAACTCTCTGAAAAACCAGATTACTTTCACCAGGTGACACCTGAACGTTCTGCTCCTTGATGGGGAAATAAAATTCAGACGAATTTCTCGAGCTTTTTAGTGAAATTTAGAGAGATAAACATGCACTTATACAGAAACAATTTAAAATTACGCTTAATAATTTACCAATTATCCTCTTTCAATCCTGCCAGACGTCTTCTTCACACAGAGAATAATGAAAAGTCAAGGTTTGAAACAGCCAATCAGCACCTGAGGTCCAAACGTGACGGTTTATACTTTGAACCTTCAACTGGATCTGCAGTCTGATGCAGCCTCCAGAGGGACTTTACTGCAACTTTAACTTTGCGTCCTTATTTTATGTTTCAATCTGCCAGCAGAGAAACTCCAGAATCTGGTTTCAGCGTCACTTCCTTTACACTCAGCAGTAAAAACAGATTTATACTGTTTCAAACGGAGACTTTAGTGTGTTTCCATCCTCATGTTCTGTTTTCACTTCGCACATAAAGAAACAGCGGGAATAAAAACAGTGTTGGTGAAGAAACGCCGGCGTCCACGAAGCAGCGGCTGAAACATCAGTGAAGATGAGGAGGAAGAGGCCGTGACCTTCCGTCCTGACTTCCTGTTCACCTGTTTCTGGAACTTCAGTGAAATTAGCTCTAAATCTGGATGAAAGTTTCCGTTTTTGTGATCGAAGAAAGTTTAGTGTGAAAACCTGAAACTCCTCAGAGTCGTTTCAGCGCTGCGGAGCTCCGGGCTGCAGGAAGGAAGAGAATCAGTGTGAACTACAGGTCTGTAGTTTAACTGTGGGGCTCCAGCTGTAGGGGGCCGGGGGGCCAGGGGGGCCGGGGGGGTGATTGATGGGGGACAGGTGGCTCTGCTCTGTCTCAACCAACAGCTGCTGAAAATAGACCTGAGAGACACAGGGAGGAAACCATGAACCCACATCCACTTCAGTCCAGATCCTCTTTGATACAAACACAAAGTGAGTCGGTCTCAGACCAGATCACACCTCTGAGACCAGCAGAGACCAGAACCAGCAGGTCCCAGGTGAGCTCAGCCATGTAAGGTACAAAGTACTTCATGATGATGATGAAACACACGAGAGGTGAAAGAAAAACAGAAAACACAATAAGATCGAACGAAGAGAAGATTAAACGGTAAAACGGATACAAAATGCATCCGCCTTCTGATTTTGAAAGAGAATTTAAAGTCCTGACTCTGGCTGCTTGATGTCCTCAGGCAGCTCGATCCAGAATCTTGGGGATCTGGGGATCAAAGCTGTGTCCCCTTTAGTTGTCGGCCTGGACTCAGGGAGACACAGGAGACCCCTGACTGAGATCTCAAACTACACAAAAGCTCATAAGGAGTTAAAAGATCCAAAATATGATTCAGACCCGGGTCCAAGAGAACCTTAGAATCAGAGCCAGAGGCTGAATCCGGTGTGATCGGACTTCCTGGTTCTGGTTCAAGAACAAATGAAGTAATCAGAGAATCAACCAGCAGGATCCTTAATGTGATCCAGTTCTGACCTGCAGCAGTTATTCAGCTCACCTGGTACCTGCTGGTTCTCTTCTGGTATCAGCAGGTCTGCTGGTTTGAGACCGACCCTGGTTTCCACTAAAGCCTGAACGAATTTAGAAAAATATCTAATTGCGATTATTTTTACTAATATTGTGAAATTAGAGGGAGCGATGTTTTTTACATCTTTACCGTGAAACTTTAATTAAAACCCTCCGGCCCCGTTTACTGGCAGGTCTCCAGTAGAATCCGGGTATGGTTCTAAAACCTCTTTAAGCCCACCGGCTTGCCCCCTTTAGCTGCTGTAAGCTGTCGTGAATCCTGTAACGTCCATCTCAGTTAATTTCAATTCAAATCAGCTTTATTGCCATGAATGTATAACAACACTGTTACCATAGCTACAAATAAATTACAGAAGAACAATTAATTTCATACATTTCATTAAATAAGGACATAAAATAGTAAAAGTTGTGTTTGTGTGTTAATAAAAAATAAAATAATAATAATAAAAAATATATAAAATATAAAAAATAGAAATAAATAAATAAAACTGTTGTGTGTTAAAAAAAATAAAAAATAATTCAAAATTAGAATTAAAATAAATAAATGACACAGTAAGTGTGTGTGTGTTATAATAATATACTAAAAATTAAAATTAAATAGATCATCTCTGTCAGTCCCCAGACTCTGCCCACACTCTTCTCTGCTTCCTGCAGTGTGTTTTTGGGTACGTTTGTTTTCTTTACCTTGCTACCTAAAAAATACAAGAGCCGGCTATTGGAGCTGGATTTGATATATAATATTCACAGTGGTTGAAATAACCCTGTTTCCCACCGTTGCTTTAAAGGCCTGCGCCAGATGTAGGGCTCTGAACTGAAAATAAAAAGTATTTTAAGTTTTATTGAAAAACAGAAACTGCATTTCCACAGTATTTCACCTGAAGTGGTTTTCTGACACACAGCACCTTTAGGAAGTGCTGCTGAGGTTTGTAACGTCAGCAGGATGTCTGGATGGTGGTTCAGTCCTGGTTTCCACTGAGACTCACTGCTATCAGAGAGGATCTGGACTGAAGTGGATCTGGGCTCTTGGTTTCCTCTGTGTCTGTAATGGTTTCCATGTGTTGCAGCAGTCAGCAGACAGGAATGTCCAGCTG